>APFE031352463.1:69904-172973 GCA_000404065.3 Pinus taeda | reverse complement strand
AAGGTTGTAACTCCTAATTTCAAGGGCTAAATTTAACTTTTTTACCCTCTCCCTTAAAATAAGGTGGGCTATTTGAGGTGATTTGTAAAAATGTACTATGATACAAAATATTCACCCACTAAAAATTTAAAACCCCTTAATTTCGCTAAAGCGCTAAAGGGCGAACATTCGCCCCTAAAATTTTCCATGGCCGAGGCAAAGGAGGACCTGGAAGAGGTCGCACACAGTTGATATGCTACAATTGTGGAGGGCCAAGACATTATTCCAATGATTGCACAAATCCAACTTGCCCATCATGTTTTTATTGCAACTTGTTTGATCACGAGACAGAAGATTGTCCTACACTGATATCTATGATACGCGAAAAAGGAGCGCTACTGCCTCCCCTGACTCAGAACCTGTAGATGATGAGGTCTGAGCTATGCGAGGAAGATGTGAATGTGAACATTGTGCTCTGAAGTGGAATCACGACGGGAGATGACAAAGGAAAACAATCAGAAGATAGTACTTGGGTTCACAAGGCTCTAGCGAAAGAAGGAGAGTTTGATTTGGAGTGCACTTAGGAAATCTTCGTGGAAGCTAACAAGAACTTCACTAATGCCTCCACTTCTGAAATGAAAGATACATTGGAGCTAGAGATGGACCCGTCTATGCTCACAACATTCTTGGAAGCATGTATGAAGCTATTGTGAAATAGTAAGGTAGTGAAAGGGTTATAGGAACTCATTAACGGATGCACTGAGACCGTGCCAAGAGAACTGTGCATAGTTAGGAAGATTGGAAAACATAAGACAATAACGGGAAGAGAAATGAGACTAACTGCATAGCTCAGAGACTATGAGATGGATCAAGTCATCCTGGATTTAGGATTGGATGCGAATGTTGTACCGAAATAGACATGGATGGGGTGATTAATATGAAAAAGCGAAAAATGATCTTTGAAAAGAAGTCACTACATGTAATTATACCCCTAGACCCTGTTGAAGGATCATGTTATACAAAGCCAGTGTGCGACATTGAATGTGATGACTATTTGGACTGCATTTATAAGATAACAACATGAAACCAGGATTGGGTGAATCCCACCATGGATGGGCAGATTGCATGGAAGCCTGAAAGCTCCTGTACTTCAGATTCAGATGAGGAGATGGAGTGATGGTAGAATCAATTACATGAGGTAACTACATTGAATTGTAATATGATGACAAGGTTGTTGCACTGTGTATCGACAAAAGTAAGACACCTTCTTACTTATGATGGTCTAAGTGAGGTAGATACCTTCTTGAACAAATTTGAAAGGGAGGTGCTGGAAAAACAATGCTTCTAGGCCTTGGACTGGGTACTGCATGCTACGCCCACTAGGGGGTGGGAGAAGCACAAAGGGAGCTTTGATGACTGGTGCGAATGTAAGAGAATGATGCACACATGATTTGGGAAGCCTAGGGTGTGATTGATAGAAAAATACAATGGATGGGATGATCTGTGTGCACATCTGGCCAGTTGGGTGTAAGCATATGGAAAACAACCTACACAGATGAACATGAACTTCACGTTGAAATGTATGATCAATAAGCTTGTGTTGAGGGGATCAAAGTGAAAATGGCTCTTAATGTTTAGAAGACATTATGTAGAAATAACAGTCGCACAGAAGGCTCCCCACACAGAAGCATTCAACAAGTTATGTCACCCACTGAACAAAGTCTGCAATGCACAGCGAAGTGATTGGGACCTACGCGTTCCTACAATATTATGGGCTTATAGGATGACATGCAAGAAATTGACGGGAAATACACATTTTAGGCTTGTCTATGGAGTGGAAGTTGTAATGCCTATGGAGTACATCGTGCCTAGTCTATGCATAGCAGCGCTCATAGGTTGACAGACTGCAGAGCCCTGGAGGAGAGGCTCGCACAGTTGGAGGAGCTCGAACAAGAACAATTTTTGGCTAGATTTCACCAGCAGGTCCAAAAGCAGCGTGAAAAGGCTTGGCACGATTGACATAATAAGTTGTACACCTTCAAGGTGAATGATTTGATGTTTTTGTATGATAGTAAGTTCGATAAATTCCTAGGGAAGCATAGAATGCATTGGCTGGGAACATATGTTATTAAGGAGATCACAGATGGTGGCACAGTGTAGTTGGTAAAGTTAAATGGAGAACTCTTCCCAGGAAAAGTCAATGGTAGTCATTTGATGGTGTACACAGGGGGCTCGGCCATCTGACTAGCTGACAGAAGGATAGTATTAGCACTCCAGGCAGTTGAAAGGAGGAGTAAAACTATAAACTACTCTATCCGAGAGTTGTGCAATGTCAGGACTGCGTGCAGTAGCAAAGTGTCACAGGGTTTGTGACAACGCGAGGGTAGCTATGATGCCGTGTGGGTCAGTTGGAAAGTGACCACTATAGTCACTATTCATGATGCGATGCTTGGTTTGAGACAAAATGGAGTGGGAGTCAGGCATTTATGGTGAAATTTAAGGGCTAGATTCTTGAAAATCTACTTCCAATCAAGAATTAATGGACCAAATGTGGGGGGAACAGTCAAATTAAAATTCAAAAGGCGTTATAAGCTATCTAGCAAACAACACATGGCAATTTGAGGACTGATTTGTTGTGCGCAAAGATGTTCATGAACCCAGATATGTTCAATCTTCTGAAGGTGAATTCATTGTTTGGGCATTTACCCAAGTTGTTAAGAGAATTGTGCAATAGCACTACGACAGCACCTAAGGAAGCCATGGATACTAGAGTAATGATCGCTGAGGAAGCTTCATAGGCCATTATGGAAGTAGAAGTCCCAAAAACTGTCGGGATAGTCATAGAAATCCCTAAATCACTACGCACACTGAGACCCAAGAAAGACAAGGCTATGGCACCAGTGCGCGTATCCCCTAGAAACCCGTTAAGGACTAAGCTTACCATGGAAGAAAAGAGGAAGGATATTAATTTGGAGGTCGATGAGGAGAAATAACTTGAATAAATCTTGGTAGAGGAGGATGAGGATGTAGAAATGGAGGTTGACACTCAAGGTGTGGACCCTCTTACCAGGCTGCCCGCATATATTCCTCCATGGAAGGGTAAAGCAAAGGTGCCCAAAGACATATATTGGAGAAAAAGCTCTTTGTAGACTCTGTTTCTTTCTTACGACATTATTTTTGAAGGAGCGCACTTGGGGTGAGTGCTTGTAATGAAATTTGAAGACTGGGATCTCACGGACCATGATAAGTTCCCACATTTGGCAACCATGTAGCTAATGCACCAAAACAAAGACTGACCAACTAGAGTCATAGAGTTGGAGCTACGTAAGTGGTTGAGAGGTGTAGAAAAGGTAGGATTGTTAAACTTGCTCTGGGTGCCGCATTACCATCGCACCTCAGTGACCATTTTTTTCATTAGGCAGCTGCTCTACTTGGCGCATGATGGGTGTGTGTGGCTGGAGGAGCTCATCCACATCCCAAACCACTTGATTCATATAATTACTCAAATCCCTTGCAAAAGGGAGGACCGAACAAACATCTCGGAGGGTAAGAGTGATGATTTGGCCATCAGAGAGGCCATGAAGAAGAAGTTCAAGCTGGAGAAGAAGAAGAGAGGGTATGAGATTTCCAGCATCAATAACCCTGTGGTCAAAGTTGTGACGTAGATATTGGTAGGGAATGTTATGTGGAAGTGCCGCATGGATGAGGTGCCTACGCCAATGGTTGCACTTGTAGCGCAATGCACAGAAGTGGTCCAATTTAACTGGGCAAACTACTTGTCCAGAGAGTTCCTTGAGAACTGCTACGAGGCATAGGAGTAGGGGAAGAATTCTCGTTATGCATTACTACTGTTTTCCATAGTGTTGGTGGCATGGGAATTTCTCGAGGACAGCAAGTTCCCAATGATCCCACATGACATTTTGGGGGCAGCGAAGTACGCTTCACTGTGGGAAACTAGAGATGCATAGAGGATAAGGGACAATAAGATATTTTGGGTGTTCATGGAGATGAACATCAAAATGGGGATTAATCATAAGCTGGGGTTATCTCCCATAGTCTATAATAGTATGCAAAGCTTTGTAGAGTTTAAGGAATATTTCCACCACATGTACATTAAGGCGTGGAAGGATCTCGCAAGGACATGATGCAAGCTACCTTATCTGGTGACAGACAATGTCATCTTCACGATTCTTGAGTTGTGGCCACCAAAGTGGCGTGTTCCAATCATATCCGCAATGGAAATGAAGAATTTCACCATGTAGGGGAAAAAGGATGAGGTGAAACTATGGATGGTATAGCTAGCAGACAAATGTAGGAATGAAGTGACAGCAACTAAGGCCTAGGTGGCATGAAATGCTGCGAAGGACGTGGAATAAAAATATAAGGCATTTCAGGAAGAGCGTGAGGGAGACAAGTCGCCTTTTCCTAGATAGAAAATAGATACAGAGTAAGGTGGCATGGACCCGTAGACAACATCCACACAGCTAAAATGACAGCACCCAAGAGAGCAGGTAGGGCCATGGAAGAAGTCGAAGGCTTCCAAGACTTCTTTCAACCCGATCACCCTCACAGAGGGGGATCTGCATGACATTGGGGAGATGGTGAGGGACATCACTATAGGGACCCTTTAGCATTTTGCGAAGGAACACCATATGGTGTTGGGGGCTCTTCGATTACAGATATAGGAGTTGCAGGTGTGCACTCCACAGGTTGGCACTGTGTCAACTAGCCTCATAGTAGGCATGTCTACAGGTGAGGAAATGCTACATGTGCTAATCACCAACACTATAGTGCTGCTAGAGGGAGCACTCATTGTAGAAAATGAGGCTAACATGCCTATGGTCAGCAGGCTAAAGGGAATCTGGATAAATATGGTTGTGGTCCCTCAGGAGATGATTTATGTTTTGCAGGATGGAGTTACTACAAAACTATGAGCCAGGGAGGGCCGCACGGTCTAGGTCATGAGTGAGTAGTGCATCAACATTGAGCGGTTGAGCCTGCATCACAATGAGGTAGTGGCATAGAACCAACAACTAGTACAGGTGGTCAAGGAAGCCTACCAGATGGTCCCAGAGCTAGCCCTCCAAGTAGAAGAACTAGTGGAGGCACAAGTTTGGAAACTGGCAGTAGGGGTGTGCAAATAAAAGGAAAAGATGGCTAGGGTTCATCTTGAACTAAACCTCTAGATAGCTGAATTGAAATTGAAGGCACAACATTCAACTCCACTAGAGGTTAAGGAACAACATGCCAACGCGATTACAACAGCAATAACGGAGGTTAACAATGTAGTGACAAACTAACAAAGTTGTTCGAGTAGTCATTCGAGGTTCTCACCACCCTACAGGAGGACTCGAACATACAACTCCTAGAGATAGAGGTGCGCAAGCTACAATAGAAATACGATGAAGTAAAAGGGACCGCGCCAATGGTTGACCTTACATACAGGCTCACGAGGATGCAGCAGGCGAAAGCACTCAAGGTACATGTAGATGCTGCTCAACACAAGGAAGTCGTTTTGAAGGTGCACTTATAGTTGTGGATTGATGAGGCATACATCATTACCACCTCCATTGAAGCAAATCTCATGCAACTACAGGAAACACAGCAAAAGGTTTAGGGTGGCAATTCAACTACAATGGTCTCTACACAGCAAGTCGGGGAGGTACAACATGTAGTCGCTCAATGCATTGCTGATATTACAACAATTCAGGCAGAATTGGAAGGTCTTCATGCAAAGATCTCTGCACCGACAGAGTGACTCGAGGGTGAGTCACGATGTTTGTGTTGGGGGCCTATTGGGTGCGAGATCCCCCAAGGGAATTTTTGGGGCTTATAGCCCATATTTTGGTCAAAATTTGTAAATATGATGTAAAGACTCCTCATTTTGTGGGCGCAAAGTGTGTAGCTTGTAAAAGAGTCATAGTGTTGCACACCCTCAATTTTGTAATGTAATGTTAACTGTAGAGACCTACGCATGGTCTGCAGGCCATGGGATTGTATAAATAGAGCGAGGATCTAAGTAGGTAAAGACATCATCTAATCATCTAATCTAATCATGGAATAGAAGTATAGTGGAAGAACAGAAGTTTAAAGTCTAGTTTGGGTCGTAGAGTAGGAGAAGGCTATGGAATTGAGTGCACAAAGGCCTAGTAGTCCCCAGTTGAGTGCGGGGACCCTCGTAGCTAAGTGCACAAGGTGAGTCAAGTCTGTAGCAGTTGGAAGTATTAATAAAGAGAAGCTTCATATCAATTTTGTGTATTTATTTCATATTTTATGCATTGAATATATTGGGTATAAATAGCATTTCGATGTTTATATCATGCATGAATATATATATGATTGTATTGATTAAGTGAATACAAGATATAATATATGTTTACACGAAGTTGACTAGCATCTGTAAGAAGATAAGTAAGATTCATGGTGTAGAATGGGGAAATAGTGTAGCTCGTTTCCATAGTAGCGTGAAGCATCTCAGCCCCTAGTTAGGGCTACGCGAAAGGTGATTGTAATAGATCACGAGGGTATTGAAGATTAGAATAGTAACCTGCACAAAGATAGGCACAGTTGGACTAAATCGACACCTCACACATGTCAAGGGTGAGGAAACTTGGTTCTAGCATCCCCCCATACTGCTTCGGGTGAGACTTCAATTCGCGCTCTGCGTGCTGGTGCTGAAAGGGCTTGTAGTGTAGGGATTTGTTTGGCTAAATAACTCTAAACTTGGTTTAGGCCCCTTCAAGCCAACAGAATTCAAGGGGGTGAAAATGACCCAAGTTGTAGAGGCTAGATTCCTAGTGAACTGACTCACACCATCGACATAACCGATATAAACAGTGGATGATGGATCGATCTAAAAGACACAAGAAGACAATGTATGAGATGGTGGGGGATGAAAACTACCTAAATGCAAGAAAAAAGAAATAGATACATGCATTTCAATGGGAAATGCTATGGGTAAAATTTCTTGAGGTAGATTGCATTTCGAGGATTACAAAGGATTTATCCTTCTAGACCCTCTAAAAGGTATGCCCATTTTCCAAAAAACTTATGAATAATATAAGGTCGTAGCCATGATGACCCAAACTTTTCATGCCCCTCAATATCATGAGTCTTATCATAAAGAAGAACAAGGTCACCTTCATCGAAGGTATAAGGGTGGAATTTTTGGTCGTACTAAGATTTGGTGCGCTTTTTGACCACATCAGTGGCTTGCAATGCAAAAGGTCAGTCTTCACTAGCTCATTCAAGCATGTAAAGTCATTGTTCTAAATTTTGGGTGTCCGGGAGGAGTTCTAAGGAAAGTTGGAGGGAGGCAATTTCACGCTCAATTGGTAAGAGTGCATCCTCTCTGAAAACAAGCTGGAAAGGAGTGAATCTCAGTGGAAGTCTTAACAGAAGTTCTATAGGCCCAAAAAGTAGGGAAGAGCATTAAATATTAGTTGGTCTTGTGTTTATTCACCATCCACTAAACCATAGTCTTAAGGAATTTGTTGATAGCTTTTCCATTTCCTTGGTGATAATAAGACAACCAATATTGGTGTTCAAATCCCAACAGAGAGGATAGCTCATGCCATACCTCATCTTCAAAGTATCATCCATGGACAGAGACCAATTGTTTCATAACCATAAATCGAGTGATAACATGGTTAAATAAATAGAGGGTTCTATTATTCATAGTGTCATTAGCCATTGGCATGGCTTTGGTCGATTTGGTAGAAGAGTTTATGGACACAATAATATACTTGTTCTTATTAGCATATCATGGTTGAAACTCCATAAAGTCAACAGCCCATTTACAAAAAGGACTGACTGTGATGACGGGATGAAGGGGAGTAGGTGGAGCTCGTGCCTTAGTGGCATATAAGTGCCAATTGGGACAATGGTTGACTACCTCAATACAATTGCGAAAGAGAGAAGGCCAAAAGTACCCAGAGCACATGGTTTTCTGAGAAGTGGCCATCCCAAAGAGATGACAACTGTAAGAGTCACCGTGGCAGTCATTTAGCACTTGCTCAACTCTAGCATGGGTGAGACAATGATAGAGGAAAATATCAATATCACAATGATAAAGGTCATCACTGAAGAGGAGGTAGAAGAGGTAGTGAGGGTCTTGATGTCAAATATGTTGGTGATCTTTATGAGGGAGGTGGGGGGTGAGTTTATGGGCTCATAGATAGGTAAGGATGTCATCACTCACCATTGAATTAGGTGTACCAATAGGGAATTGAGAAATGAGTTTAGCAAGGGCTAAACCTTTCTTACTCTTAGGTGTGACAAATTTGAGATCGAATTCTTGAAGTATAATGATCCAATAGGCGTACTTCCTTTTAATGATCCATTGACTCAACTGGAAAACCATGGGGTTGGAATTGGTCATAACTTTGGTGGTATGCATAAGGATAAAATAACAAAGCTTTTGAACAGAGAACACAACATCCAGTGCCAATGTTTCTTCCTGCGAATAGTACACAGGGGACTATTAAGGTTCTTACTGACATAGTGTATGACATGCTCATTTACAACAAAATATTCTTGAATGAGGACCTCAACGACCGAATAGGTGGACACAAAGATATCGAAAATGAAATCCCTATCAAAGTTAGGTGGACTAATCAAGGGAGCAGAAGTGAGATCGTGTTTGAGGGCATCAAAAGGATGTTGATATTGGTCATCTCAAACAAATGGAATGTTAGATCAAAGGAGTCTAAGAAAACCATGAGCCATGGTGGCATAGTCAAGAACAAACCTACGAAGAAAGTTAGCTTTGCCTTGGAGGATTTGTAATTGGTGAAGGGTACGAGGAGGAGGAAATTTGGGAATGGCTTGAACTTTGAGAGGAGCTAGAGTGGTACCACCTTTGAACACAATGAAGCCAAAAATTCAGCTGGAGAGAATGCAAAAGATACACATAAGGGGGTTGAGGTGAATTTTATACTGATGACATCGAAGAAACAACGTATGCAAATTGTGAAGGTGTTGCGATCGAAATTTGGAGCAAGTAGTGAGATCATCTAGATATGGAAGGATAATATGAGCCAAGTCATGAAAACAATAGGACATGACACCAAGGAAAATTTTAAGGATGGAAAATTTTCTTAAAGTTTAAAAACATTGGCGAATCTCACTAATCCCTAATATGCAAATTATAAAATGTTTATTGATATATTTGTAAAATTATTCAAATTTATAATGATTTTATATATGATCTCTATATAATGTTGGTGATTTTTTAAGGTAAAATAATTTTATATTCTAAAATTTGGGCGAATCATCTTTTATAAAAATAGGAAATTGGCAAATATTTTTTGTGGAAAAATAAATTAGCCCATTGGGCAAACATTAGCCCCTACAATTTTCCATGCATGACATGTTGAAAAGTGGCCTCATTGTTCTTTAAATTGAAATGTGTGACCTTATAAGTGAAGGTTCCCCACGAACTAGTAAATGTGGTTGTAAGCTAATTGACATAACGAATAAGTACTTGGTTGTATCTGAAGAACCCATCCATGAAGGACAGAGCCTCATGCCTCACACACTCATCAATGACCTAGTCTATGAAGGGTGCGGGAAAGTTGTCTTTGGGGCAAGATTTGTTCAAATTATGAAAGTTCATGCACACATGGATTGTGCCTCATTTCTTAAGAATGGGAACAAGATTGGACACCCATGTGGTGTATTCAATGGGATAGATGAAACCAACATGCTTGAGCTTATTGATTTTAGCTTTAATAGCTTCACATTTGGAAGGATGGATAGGCCTTTGATTTTTGTGGAAAGGGATGGCATTAGGCAAAGTGTCAATGTGATGTTCAATAATTGTGGGATTAGTTCCAAGAATTTTATAATAGGACGAGGTGAAAAGATCACGAAATGCTTTGAATAACTTGGTGTAAGCATTAATATGTTCCAGTGTGGATTATGCCCCCAAGATGATATTTCTTCGATCCTAGGTTTATTCAAAATGTTGATTTTGATGGTAGGGGGGAACGTTATCCCTATTCCCTTCTTCAAAATCATTCGGTGTAGGAATGGAATTTCTAAACCAATTGACTTCACCATGAATGAAGTCTTTAGACTCCACAACATATTGGTGATGGGTTTGTTGTGGAAGGAAGTATGCACAATGGTTCATATCATCCCAAGGATAATTAGGAGTGGTCATGGCTTCCATGATGTCTTCATCAAAATGGAATATGGGGGGGATGGGAGGAAGAGAGACCACAAGGTGAAGAAGAAATATTTGAGACATCTTCATGAGAGACAAGGTTCACATATGCATCATCGAGGTTGGGAGACATATTACTAATAGATGGAATATCTACCGATGTTGAGACGAGGGTGTTCATCAAAGAAGGTTCAAAAAAATTACAATAAGATACATCAAGGGAGTTCCAATGCATCGATCACATGGATCATGATAGGTAGAGAATGGTAGCAATACTACCCATCATCTTGACATCAGGGGGAGGGATCACATGGGTGGTTGAGAGACCACTTGTTTTGGTGTAGGAGTGGGACTAGAATCTGTAGGTAGGGGAGAGATGGAATCACTACGAGTGGCCTCTAATTCAAGAAGCACTTAAAGTGTATCACGAAAATATTAAAGATGTGTATAATGATGAGAACAATGGCCATAATTATCACACAAAGTACAAGCGTGATTTGTGCCTAATTATTTGTTTTTGTTAGTTGACTAAGGTAAGGTTACATGGACCTCAATAATGTTAGAATTAGGGAAGGTATCAAACACCACATTCTTTACATGAGGGAGTCCAGGAAAATTATTGGTGGCACGAAGAACAACATCACACAAAGCATATGGAGGAATAGGCTTTGGGGGATGAGGAGGAGCTAGAGTTGTTGGATGTGCCTTGTCTTCGGTTCCTTTTTTCTAGGATTTCCCCCCTCATCAGATGATTTCGCAATAGGAGTAGGTTATTGTTAAGGTTGTTGTGGAATTGAAGCAAAGGTAGGGGTAGGAGAAACATATTGTGCTGGGGTAAAAGAGTGTAAGGTTTGAGTTGATTAGGGGGAGTGCTTGTGGGAGGATTGATGTACCGGAACAGGTTCCCCAAGGTAATGTTAGGAAAACTCGACATGGTCATCACATGTGTAGAATAAACTCCATGGGTGTGGAAATAAGAACAGTATGTCACCAAAATAATAATGGCTTGGAGGAACTACTCCGAGATGGTTAAGGCCTAGGGTAGTGATTCCAGGTGGAAATCAGCTAGGAGAGATACCAACAAAAGGAAATGGTCCATGAGGAGTAGTACTAGAAGGTTAGGTTGAGTTGGGAACAATAGGTTGCTAAGGTGCTAGTTGTTATGAAGGCATACCATATTGTTTGTGGGCATATTGTGATACATGGAGCATGCAAACACTAGATGATCTAGGCTCATAAGGAGTAGGTGGTGGACCATAATAAGAAGTAAGAAAAGTGGAATCTGTGTAGACTCCAATAGAGACATTGGTGAGGGACAAGACAATCTTATTGTCAGTCATGGACGAGATGTTAGATTGAGGTGAAGTTTGGTATTTGGGATCATAGTAGGTCAACTCATCAATGGTGATAATCTTTCCATTGTGGGGAAAGCACATCTTACAGTGAACCGCAACTTCCCATACTTGATGCATATGAGGTAAAAGGGGACAATCATGAGTATAATGAACATATAAACCACAATAGACCTGTAAGGTTTGTTCATACAAAGACCCTTGTTTCTCTTGGGTTGTCCGTCCTGTTTTTGGGTTGCAGGATTAGTCTAAGGTCCCTAAGGTGAATTAGGTGGTGGACCCTGGCTACCTTGATTTCCTTGAGATTTCTAGTTGCAGTTACCTTTCCCATTGTTCCTTTTCTTAAGGTTAGGGGGTTTGTGTCCACTCTCCTAAGCATACACTTGACCTTGTGGAGGAGGTTACTATGGTGGTAGAGGGAGTATACACGGGGGGCTGGGATGCTGGTGTCAGAGGGGCTGGAGCGCTAGGCGATGCATATGGATAATAAGGAGATGGCGAAACATTAGGATAAATAGGTGGTGCAAAATCTTGTCTTGCCATCTATTTGGAGGAAGGGGATATGCATATTGTGTGTTGGGACCTGGATAAGATTTTCCATGTGGAGGATTGGGGGAGGGATAAATGTAAGAGGAACTAGTCCCTCCCTTAGGTTGACCATAACTCATCAGAGGTGGAGCATATCGTTGATGGTGTAAAATTGTTCCAAATATGTGATCTACATCACTAGATGGCCCCAATGCATTAGAAACACTGGGCCGAGGCAGATCATGGATGAGAGTATAAACATAACTTGAATGGCCGTAGGTCGGATCAAATTTTAAGGCCACATCGAGCACATATTCCTCAAATTGGGGTAAGTGTGATGTGACATCTTTAGCAATTAGGCCAAAAGTGATCTAAGGAACTAATCCATATAGGCGTGGTCTTCGAATTCAAGAGCTCTACATATGCTCCTCCTTCTACACCATTCTTGAACATGGTCAGATAGGCTAGTGGCAGAGGCTTGATGGAAAGAAGTCAATAGTTCGGTACTAGTGTCATAAGGGAGAGGTAACTAGAAATACACAAGAAAATCTTTGGAATAAGTTGCAAAAGTCGAATGAGTGGCTCTGGCTTAATCGAAATTCCACTTAGAAACAACTCTAGTAAGCGAGCGTTGGAAGAGATGAAGATGGATGGAGTCATTAGGGATAGAACTGGATGAACACCACATGTGGAATAAGAAAACATGATTAGTGAGATCTGCTACAGGATTACCTTCAAAATTTATGATATCTGAAGGGATTTTAGTAGGAACCATTGGATAATTGGTAACATGGAGAAGAGGATCATTAATGAGCTAGATTAAATCAAGGAGACTCAAACCAGTGATAAAATGAAGAAATAGAGCAGGAGTGACCACACCAGTGGGGGTTCAGCTAGTGGGGTTACCCTAGTTCATACCTGGGTTACCACCCTAGTTTCCCGAACACACGTTGGTTCCTAACATGGTCGTACTATGGGGTTGAGAAGATGTAGAATGAAAGGAAGAACTAGAAGAATCAGTATAAGCATAATCAGAATGATGATTGAATGGAGGACTAGGAGGATGTACTCTAACCCGATGGGGAGGATTAATATGTCCTAATGGGAATTGAGGGTGAGGACCTTGAAGTCTCCTTAAAAATATTGTAGGGGGCACAATTATGTTAAGAAAATAATGAACAGAAGGACTAAAGGGTGATGATAGGAATACATGAGAAAAAGGCATCAAGAAAACAACTAGTACAATGGTGTCAAGTGTATACTAATTATATTAATGATGTTACTCTAATGCATGGAAATACGTCCTATCAAAGAAAAGTACATCTAGCCTAAATCCTCAAGCAATCATCAATCTATTGCTTTAGATGGCCTTCCAAAGAACTTCTTACTTGATGGAATCTCATCCCTGTAAGTGGTGTTGTTTAGAGAAAGGTCAACTAGAGAAGAAACTACTTCCCACAACTAATTTTATAGGGTATTTTCCTAAGATTGGTCACTATCGTTACCTTCATCCCAAGAGGGTGGTCAAGTCTTGAGCTTCTTGGTGATCAACCAACTCACGCGATTTCCTACCATGGGTTGGGTAGCCCTAGGGAGATCCTCTCGCACAATGACCTAGCATAACCCCATCTAAATCGAGTTTTTTATGACTTTATCTTTGGACCGTGGGAAGGTGAAGAATTTTAAGCTCCCTGATATGTCAAATTCTATGTCTCAATGAAAGTGATCGATGGGTGTTACTGGAATCCTATCCTACCAATCCTACACCTACACTACAAAGATTAATTTTCCCTAGAATCCAGGTGGGCTTAATCTATGTGTGTTGAGTTATTAAGGTGTAGTGTTTCAAGTCATGGCTTGGCAGTGTTAACCAAGCTCATGTAAGCTTAGGGTGCGAGTATGTGAAAATAATGTGTCAAGTAGATGAGTTAATTGGGCATGTTTAATGATTCCATGTGCTGAGAAAATAAAGTATATAAATACTGTGAATAAATCGAAAAATGACAGAAAAATAAACAACCAATCAAGTACACAAAACCACAGCCAGAAAGACTATCATGGAACTAAGAAAGAGAGGGATAAAAGGCTACTTAAAGACACATAAAATGTCAAAAATACCTAATGTCAAAGGTACTGAGATCTAGAGGCACTGAGATATTGTAAATGGTGCAGAAAAAAAAAGAAAAAAATCGAAGGTGAAAAATGTTGCAAAGGATAGGTGTGAAGTTCCAAAACCTAGCACACTCAAGGGGATTGTAAGGGGAAAGGAAAAAACCAAACCCTAAAGGGAGAAAAGGTGGAATAAACCTATCCAAAAGTGTTGAAAAGTAATGTATAAGACTTTGAAAATTAGTGCTTAAAGATGTTAAAACCCTACACTTCTCACTCAACTAATCTCTTCCCAACAATGTGGAGGTGTACTCTAAACCCTAGGGGGGTTTTTCCTACCTCAAAGAGAAAAATAAGATAATATAAGCCTAGGGGAGACCGAAAATGGAGGTGAAGTACCCTTCCCACTCTACACACAAAAAAATTGACAAATCTGAAAAAATTACGAAACAAATTAGGAAAAATACCAAAACACAGGTACTAACCTAAAACAGTGTAATACACATATTTTGGGCTAAAAAGTGTGATGTAGAATGCATACATGGGGCTGAAAAGTGTTTTTTTCTCTCAGGACTCTCAGTTGGCAGATCTTGCAGATATTTTCTGTCTCCTACTCGTTTGATACCTGTGACCTATGAAAAGAACCTAAAAATAACCAAAATCCAAAAATTTGACCAAAAAATAAATAATACTATAGATAGAAATTGAGAGGCTAAAAATAGCTATAGAAAACCCTAAAATTTACTGAAACTTTTGTCTCCCAACAATTTTTTTATTACACCAGTGGAGCCACCATTTTTTATTGTGAAATTGCTTGGAATTTGTACCACAAACACTTCACTTAAGTCACTAGGTGACAAGTGACCCTAACAACAAAGTATGGGTTCTTATGATTCAAATATGGAATAAAATGTGGAAAACCCCACAACAAACATATATCATCTAAAGAAGCAAACAAGAATATAGATATTCAATGCAATAACTCTAACGCAAAGAGTTTAATATGAATAAATTATTTTATTAATGACACCTGGTGAAGGAGATCTACAAAAGGGTCTACGAATCCACCTCTGTGGGATGGGCCCTTTGATGTCCTTGATGCTTCACTAATTGATACTTTCTCTCAATATTTGAAAAACCAAGAACAATGTGAATAACTCAAATGGGAGCTCAAAGGAAAAGAGACGATAATGGTGATGATGATAATGATCATGGTGAAGAATGAATGGAAAACCCTTCGATTTATAACAAAGTATTGAATTAATCTCAAAAATGGAGAAGAATAAAATAATATTAACCAAATCAAGATCTAACTGTTAGGAATAATTTATTATATTTTTGAAGAGGGAAAAGATATTTAAAATGGTAAAATATCTTTATTTATGAATAATTAAAAAATAAAATGATTATTATTATTTCATGAGGATTAAAAATGGTGAAATTTAATAATTATTAAATAGTGACTGTAACAATATTCAAAAATGGAAATAAAAATAATAAATAAAATAGTGATTTATTAATTATTTCAGGAGATTTAATCAAATTTGACAAGGAATAATGATCAAAGTAATGATTTATAATTATTCCTAACGAAAAATGAAATAAATAATGGATTTATTCAATTATTCTCATAGGGTTTTTTTTTTTTTTTTAATGAGAAAATAATTTAATAAAATTGGTTTACTAAATTATCTCCCATTGTGAAAGTGGTTTTACTATGGCAAAATTAATCCTGGATGGTGTATTTCGATTCACCTAGTTTGAAATGGCTAGGTGGTCATTTTTGGTGATAACACTTTCATTGATGATTTCTCTAGGAGACGTGGATATATTACTTGAAGCACAAGGACAAGGCCTTTGACATATTCAAGGACTTCAAGGCTTTGGTTAAAAATCAAAAAATAAAGAAAATAAATGTATTCAGGTCCAACAACAAAGGAGAATACATCTCGAATGAATTCATATAATTTTTCGAGAAGGAACGTATCAAGAAGGATACTAGTGTTCCCTATAATACCAAAGAAAGTGGAGTGGCTAAAAGAAATAATAGATATATTGTGGAAGCTACTAGTGTCATGCTCCATGATTAAAAGTTGTAAAAGTTCTTTTGAGGAGAAGCAACAAACATAATAATATATGTTCAAAACAAGGTTCCTCATCAAGCACTGGATAATAAAACGCCTGAAGAAATATTCATAGAGAGTTCAAGCCAAGTGGGCAAAGGGAGCACATGCATCTATGCTTCCAAGAGTGAGGTGGAGAAATTTCGATATTTATTCCAAGAGTTATAGAAATTTGGGCAGGTTCCATTGAGGTTGTTGGCTTGTTGGGGCTTGACCTAGGTTCGGAGTTAATTAGCCAAAAAAATCCATGTACTACTTGCCCTTCCGGGAATAGTCCAAGGAGTGCGAACTAAGGTCTCACCCGAAGTAGTATGGGAGGGTGATAGAACCATGTTTTCGCACCCTTGAGATGTCTAAGAGGTTCAATTGGTCCTTTTCTTTCTCCCATTCCTTGTGGCCTGATATACTGCCTTCTCGCTGCCTTAACCAAGGGTTGTGTTGCGCTATGTGTTATTATTTGAGATCTTATTTATCTTCTATTATTAATTAAGCACCTTCACCCACTTAAATGTCTTAAGTTATACTTAACAATACAAAACATTCATACAGGTTCACGTAGTAAATAAACAATATACTTGCAAATTATATTCAATGACACATTAAGCCGAGAAAAGATACACAAAATTATAGCAAAACTTCTCTTTATTGAATCTTCCAATGGTTACAGACTCGACCTACCCTACGCACTCAGTTGCAGGGGTCTATGCACGTAGCTGCGAACTACTAGGCCTCTGCGCACTCAGTTGCAGAGCCTTCTCCTACTCCATGACCCACAGACACACTTTACACTTTGACTCAATCACTTACACTTCTCATCCTTCTATTCCATTCATTATTCTTTTACACTTAGAGCCTCGCTCTATTTATACAATCCCATGGTCTGCAAACCATGGGTAGGTCTATCCATTCAACATTACATTACAAAAACTACGGTGGGCAACCCTGTGACTCTATTATACTTTTGCGTCCCGCACCCACAATTTGCAGAGCTTTTACAACACGATTCAATCAAAACTTGGGCTTTAATCCCCAAAACATGCCATGGGGGTGACTCAATTCCCAGTAGGCCCCCAACACAAATAATGTGACTCACCCTCGAGTCACTCTGTTTGTGTGAAGATCTTCACGTGGAGTCCCTCCAACTATTCTCAAACTATGGCAAGGTCAGCAACACACTGAGCTGCTTCTTGCTGGATCTACTACATACGTTGTTCTAAGACCCCTGTGTCATAACTACTTCTCTGCATCTGTGCCGGTATCCCTTGCATCGTTTTATAGTCCCACGCCTTTGTCCGGATCCTTGGAGTGTGAAGACTGTGCTTTTGCCAGCTAGTCAGATAGTTGGGCCACCTGTATAGAGCTTTAGGTGGCTGCCATTCACTTTGCCTAGGAGAGGCTCTCCATTTAATTTGACTCATTGTATCGCGCCTCCATCTATGACCTCCTTAATAGCATATTGTCCCAGCCAATGCATTCTCAACATTCCAGGGAATTTATCAAACTTATTGTCATACAAAAACACTAAATCATTTACCTTGAAGGTGCGCGACTTAATATGGCAATCATGTCAGGACTTCTCACGCTGCTTTTTCACCTTTTGATGAAAGCCAACGAGGAACCATTCCTCCTCAAGTTCTTCCAACTACATGAGCCTTTCTTCCAGGGCTTCATGGTCCATCATACCTGTGAGCACTGCTACGCACAGACTAGGTACAATATACTCCATTAGCATGATAACTTCCATGCCATAAAGTAACCAAAAAGGTGTCTATCCCATTAGTTTCTTGCACGTTGTACTACAAGCCCATAGTACTGCAGGTACGTGTAGGTCCCAATCGCTTCGCTGTGCGTTGTATACTTTGGTTAGAGCAGTATCCAATATTTTTTTAAATGCTTATACTATCCTATTGGCTTGTGGGCAATACAGTGTGCTTTTCTGCTAATACACCTAGAACTCTTCTATTAGTGTGCTAATGGTTTCGTTCAGGAAATGTGTACCGTGATCACTCATTAGGATCTTTAGACAACCAAATTGAGTCAACACATGTTAAAACAAAAACTTTGCAGTTGTGGTAGCTATGTAGTCTTTGACTGGTTGTGCTTCTACCTAACGAGTCAGGTACTCCATTGTGGTGATGATGTATCGCGCACCCATTTTTCCCTAAGGTTTAATAGGTCCTATAAAATCGATTACCCACTTTTTGAAGGGCTGCAATGTCATTTGTGGATTCAAAGTCATCTTGTCCCTTCTTGTTGGTTTATCTGTCCTTTGAAATATATCATAGGCCTTATAGTGTGATTTTGAATCCCGATGAAGGGTTGTCCACCACAACCCTACACGGAGAATATTTTGTGCAGTTGCTCATCATATATAGTGTCTGCCTGTAGCACCCCCATGCGCTTCTATGAGGATCTGACTTCATTCAAATTCAAGTACGTACCTTTGCAATATTTCATCATTTCCCATTTTGTATAGGTTTCCCACGATGATAAAAAAATCAACCACGTGCACCACCAGTTCCTTCTTCTGCTAGACGAAGTATTATTTGGGATAGTCCCTATTTTCAGAAAGTGGATTATATCTTCAAAGTGTCTCTTCATGATGTGCACAACAAAGAGTTGTGCGTTAGGTAATCCTTCCTCAAAACTAGTAGGTTCCTCACCCGTCTCAATATGCAATAAGTGATCCGGTCCTACATTCAGGCATCCAGGCTTTACCATGACCTCAAAGTCATATTCTTGGAAAAATAAGAGCCACATGTGCAACCCCTCAACATAGGCTTATTGACCAAGTATTTTAGTGTGGAATGGTCCATATACATCTTGAAATGTCCTCCTAGCAAATAGTGCCGGTATTTTTGGAGAGCATACACCGTAGCCAACCCCTCGCACTCTAATGTGGAATAATTTTTTTCCTCTTTGGACAACCTATGACTTGTGAACATGATAGGGTGATCGAATCCCTCTACACCCTCTTGAGTGAACAGCGCTCCCAGCACTATGCATGACTCGTCAACATGGACATGAAACTCCACATTACATTTTGGGAAGACCAAGATTGGGGCAGAGGCCAGTTTCTCTTTTAGTACATCTAGGCTCTTCATGCAATCATAATTCCAATAGAACATGACATCCTTTTTCAGGAGTTTCTCCATTGGCGCATTGATCTGGGCATAGCTTTTGATTAACTTCCTGTAGTACCCTGCATGTCCCAAGGTAGCACGCAACTGTTTAGCAGTTCACAGTGCTTCCAAATTCAGAATTACTATAATCTTCATGGGGTCTACCATTAGTCCCTATTTTCAGACCACATGTCCCAAAAAGTTCCTAAAGGGAACAAGGAACGCACACTTTTTAAGGTTCAACACAATTTGGTGTCATCAGCAAGTATCCAGCATCAAGCGTAAAATTGCTACATGGTGCTTAACCAATCTAAATATAGTCCAATCATAAATAGACCTCCAGGAATTTGTGGATATATTCTTTGAATGTGGCAAGAACTATGTGCAAAAAGATGACTAGAGCATTCTTTAACCCAAACAGGATGCTAGTGTATTGAAAGCAGCCCCACTCAATCACGAAGGTGGCCTTCCTCCTGTCTTCCAGAACAATTTTGATCTGGTGGTACATTGAGAACCCATCAGTGAAAGAATATGCTTCTTGCTCATTTACATTTTCCAATACTTCATCTGTGAATAGGGTCGGGAATGGGTCGTGCACATATGCATCATTCAATTTCCTGGGGTCCATGCATATTCTTATCTCAACCTTCTACTTCTTCTCCTGTACTACCATAGGGCTTACCTAGTCGGATTCTTCCACTGACTCAATAATTCTCGCTGCGAGCATTTTGTAAAGTTCTACGTGGACCTTTTCCTTGTACTTCGGATTCAAGTAGTAAGCTCTCTGCTTAACCAGCATTGCGTTGGGTTTTAGGGTGATCTTCATCATCCCTAAATTGCCAACGATCCCCTTTAAGTCTGTGATATTGGTCGGGAATAATTCTTGGTACTCACAGAGTAACTCAATGACCTTATCCATGTGGCATCATCCTAGTAGTCGCCAAGCATTGCATACTTCGGTTTGGCCTCTGTACCAATGTTGCCCTGCTTCATCTTTATCGGCACGGTAATGTTAGGGTTTTCAATCAATGGTCCTTGAACCTCACGATGGCCTTCAATTTCTTGAAAGTTAACTGTTCATGGATCTTCATTGTCTTCTTCAATGTTTACATTGTAACACTCTAGAGTGTAGCTCAGCTAGGTCACCCATTCAAGCTGAAGCACTTCCATTGGTTCCTGCGGTATTTTAAAGATAGTTTCTTTTATTGCTTGTAGCACATCACCAACAATATCCCACCAATGATCCTCAAATGTGAATTTTAACAGGAATCCTTCGCGTAGGATATCCTATTTGTTCATTCCATGGTGGAGCTCTGTTTCTATATACCAATTCATGGGTATGCTATCCAAGGTATGAAAAAATAGGTTCACCCACTTAGGTTGTCGCTCTTCCCCATAGACGTTTTCCCATTTTGTGAGGTGTACACGTGGATCATCCCATCGGTCATATTTGTCTTTTAACCGCATCTGAGGCTTCCCAAACTACATGAGCATCATCCTTCTGCATTCACACTAGTCCTTAAAACTTGTTTGGTGCGTACCCCACCATCTTGTGGGTGTAGCATGCAATACCCATTTCAGAGCGTCGAAACGCTGTTGTTCCATTACTTCTCTTTCAATTTGTTCAGGAAGTCATCCACCTCGCTCAACCCATCATACGTAGGAAAATATCTTACCTCTATTTCCACACAGCGCAATGATCTTGTCATCACGTTACAGTTGAGCATGTTTACCTCGTGTAACTAGTTCTGTCATCGTTCTATCTCCTCGTCAGAATCTGATGTGCAGGAGCTTTCACGCTCCCAAGAGATTTGGCCATCCATGGTTGGATTTACCCAATCTTTCTCCTGTGCAGTTATCTTGTAGATGCAGTCTAGATCGTCATCATTGTTGTAATCGTGCACTAGCTCTGTGTAGCGCGATCCTTCTATAGGGTCTAAAGTTACCACTACATGCAGAGACTTTTTTCTCAAAGATCATCTTGCGCTTCTTTAGATTTATCACTCCGTTCATGTCAGTGGCCCAATCTATTCCAAATAGTGCGAGATAGGGATTGTTTTCATCAACAATCTCTATCACTTGTAAATCCACTAGCATGCTTACTCCTTGGATGTCTATTGTGATTCCTTGCAACCTCCCATAGGTAGGATCTTTTGTTGGTTCACCACTCATAGTTGGATAGGAGACCATTGCAGCGCAGGCCCACCCATGCGCTCCCATGTTTGCTTTGGTAGGAAGTTCACATTCAATCCTACGTCCAAAATCACTTGGTCCATCTCATATTTCCTGATCTACATAGTCAATCTCATCTCCCTTCCTGTTTGCATCATGTTCTTCCCGAGCTTCTAGACTACGTGCATTTTTCCCGGGGCAATCCCAACACATCTAGTTATGAGTTCTTGTAGCCCTTTTAGAGCCTTGTTGTCACATAGTAACTTCATGCATGTCTCCAAGAACATAGTGAGCATCGATGGGTCCATCTCTGGCTCCAGTATGTCTTTACTTCCTAAAGTGGAGGCATCAACGAAGCTCCTCTTAGCTTCCATGAAGGTCTCCTTAGCGTGGTCCAAATCAAATTCTGATTCCTTTGTTGGGGCTTTGTGAACCCAGGTACTTTCTTTAGGCTACTTTCCTTTGTCATCCCGTATGGTGATACCACTCCGGAGCGTGATATTTACATTAGGGTCTTCCTCGTGCAACTCAGACCTCATCATTTACAAGTTTTCAGTCAAGGGAGGTTGGAGTGCTCCTTTATTGCACAACTTCGCTATCAGTGTTGGATAGTCCTATGTCTCATGATAAAACAATGTACAATATAAGAATGATGGCTGCATTGGATTTATACATTCATAGGCATAATGTCCTGGCCCTCCACAATTGTAACATATCAGCTATCCACAACCTCTTCCTGTTCCCCCTCCACCTCGGCCTCACCCACGCCCTTGAAATTTGGTGCACGCCATTCTTGTGTTTTGATCAAGGGCCCATGTTTCGACCTAAACTTTGTAGGTTGGAGTTCAATCCATCGTCAGTTTATAACTTCTACAAGTGCGCTCGTCATGTCCTACTGACCTGTAGAATTTACAGAACAATTGCTGGGAGTTTTGCATATACTTCTGTAATAGATGGCAATTATCTGTAGCATGATTTCCTCCTATTTGAAAAATCGTGCACTGTAATGCAGGCACCACACTTGGTCTTTCTTGTGCCTCTAGTCTTCATGGCATTGGCCCTCCTCCCACAAGGTAATTCACGAAAACTGGGCAGTGGTCCTTGTCATGCCCCTAGCCCTTGTATTTTAAGCACCATACTTTGTCGGGCACTTACGGGCGAGCCATCCTATCTTGTTTCAAACTATGCATCTGAAGGCACAAGTTTTTCAACTGTGTGTGAATCTTGCTAAATTCTTTGTTTAGTGCAGCTTTGATATCCATTATCCCTACATTTGGATTGTCATTGGAATGCTTAATGTACCAGGTCAGTGTGTGATCCTGCAGAGCATTGACCAATGTTCCCTTATTTATATTGTTGTTTGTGACACCATGTGCTTCCCATATAGCTTTTATCATGAACCAAAAGTGGTCCACATCTTCATTCCCTACTCCCTTTAACACTGGTATCTTTATTATGCTAGCCATACTACTTCGCGATGGTGGCAGAGGTAGTATGTGAAAAATCGGGGGTGAATACAGTGAAACTGGTGGTGGTGTGGGTGGGGGTGGTATGCGCAGAATTCTCTACTTTATTAGATTGATCACACTTCTTATCGAAACCTTCATGAGCTCTTCTGCACCCCCTTGCGGAGGTGAAATCAAGGGGCTAGTTTCTAGTTCTATGCTATCTTCATTTCTATAGATTCTCCTACTTCGCATAGCCCCAAACATCAACTTATTTTCATAACACGTTTTTCACACAATAACATTTTAATCCAAGTGTTCAGAGATTTAACGTACTTACCTCATGGTACCTTGAGGAAGTGTCATTCTACGTTGTTATAGCTAACTAAAGTATCTATCAGGAATTCAATGATGAATCCTCCTATGATTCGATCAAGCCAAATATTAACAACGTGCGTGATCTTATCTTCCAATGCTTCCAGTCTGCACACCAATTCTGGAGTCCACACAATAGGTTTGTCGAGTTTACAACTTCCTTGGCTATCTGCTAGCTTTGCGATCCACTCGTACAACTGAGTAGGGAAGGATGCAGATAAATTTTTTTGGATATCCATATACAAGTAGCAATCTAACAACTCTTCCTTTGGTAGTTTTAGATTCATGTTTTCCTACGCTGCAAACTCGTGAATCTTTCTGTCCAACCACTCTTCAATTCCTTTATTTATCGGATTCCAGTGATATGACATCAGACATCTCTACGCAGATCTCAGTCCCGACAATGGAACCATTTGTTGGCTTGTTAGGGCCTGACCCATGTTTAGAGTTAATTAGCCAAACAAATCCCTATACTACTAGCCCTTTCAACAACAGTCCGTGGATCGCAGACTGAGGTCTCACCCGAAGTAGTATGGGAGGGTGCTATAACAAGGTTTCCGCACCCTTAAGATGTTTGAGAGGTTCGACTAGTCCTTTGCTTGCTCCTGCGTGTAGGTGGCCTTGTGCACTTTTGTTCCTTGTGGCCTGATATACTACCTTCGTGACATTCTAACCAGGGGTTGTGCCGCGTTATGCGTTATTACCCGAGATCTTATTTATCTTCTAGTATTAATTAAGCACCTTCACCCACTTAAATATCTTAAGTTATAATTAACAATTGTTATAGACATATTTGGGCACTGCAACCCCAATCATATATGTACATAAAACAAGGGATTCTAAGTCCCTAAAAGTGTTGTTTCATACCCTAAAGAAACAAGGTCAGTTGATTACATCATCTCCCAGAAGTTCTCCACAGAAAACTACTCAGAACTACTCAAAACTGGACCATATAGACTAGTCAGTGCAGAGGGTGTGATGCATCTCACCTGCCACATGAAAAAAGTGCGATGCATAATAAAAATCTCTTCTGTAGGGTGCGATGGGCGAGAGTAGACAAATGGCAGAGACAGTTTGCAAGGTGGATGATCATGGAATCTTCCAGAAAATTCTCCTGTGACACTTGCCTCTCTGAATTCGCCCAGGGATGAGTAAGAGATCACCAATATCCAAGTGGAATCAAGAACTATCAGAGAGAAGACACTAATGAAAATCCCAGAAGCTGATTCACCCCCCTGCAATCTTCTATATATGGATCCCTCATCCCAGAGATCCAGAGGTTGGAATCTTGTATCTTGTAAGGAAGTGCTATTGGTTTCCTGGTGGAATATCATAGTGCTAGGTGATCTAAGCTTTTCATGAGGTGAAGAAGGGATTTCATGCTGGGAGGATGACGTTGGGTCAGATCAATGGGTTGTAATCCTCTTTTCTAATCTTTATATCAATAAAGTTATTCAAGTTTTCCTCCACATTCTTGTATGTTTGATAATATATGCATTTGTGTGGTTAGTATATATCTGGTCCTATATTGTTTATGATTGTAGATCTCTGCACTTTGAAGGTATTATGTTGCTTTGACTTTACAGGTACTCTTTGAAGCAGAGTAATCAAGGGAGGAGCGGCAAAGATCCGTCAAAGGGGAGAAGGAACAAGCAAGGAACCAAGCGAAAGATTGAGGTTGGTATTCTTTGCTCTTCTCCTATCTACTTCTTGTAAAGGAAAACGAAAGTAACTTTAATCTGTTTGTTTCTAAGATAGCTACCCATCTTAGTGAGACTAGCAGCTCTGCATAGACACTAGATTTCCCGATAAAAAAATGCCGACTCCACTGGGAGCAAGTAGTTTGTTTGCTTGTCTATATTTTTTTTCTTTATAAATTTACAGACCGATCCTGAAGTCAAGCCAGCTAGGCTTTGAACTACATTTTCTATGCAAGTGAAAAGTAGATCAATGCTGCTTCAGTCTATCTCCGGGTTTTGTTTATAAATTGAACAATTGATTTGCAAACATCCTAATTTCCCTGGTGGTGGCTCAAGTAGCCTCATTAGATCAGCCCTTGTGATTTTCATTTGCTAACTATCATTTGCTCGGCTGAAATCCCTGAACTAAGCTGCAAAATGTGACCCGAAACCAAGTTGACGTCTCGTCGCTAGACCATCACACCTTCTCCTCATGGGAATTTGGATGTATCGCACCTCTCTGTGCAGTAAGTGAGATGCATCGCACTTTCCCTATGTTACACGTGTGATTACCATATAAGACCTCTTCTGCTTCTAGATTTTAGTTTTTTGTTCACTCTCTTCACCTTTATTCAGGAGTTTTGTTGTCTGTGATCAGTATACCTATGTGGAAACTCCCTTCCTTTGCATGTATTCTCATTTCTAATCAGTTTGATGGAGCAATTGAACAGGTAGTACAACTGTCAAAAGAACATAGTGTTAACGATGGGTCGAATATCAATGACCATTATCATGAGCAGTTTTTATGTGAAGTTCAATCTAGTTAAAAATTAAACCTAAGAAATGAGAAAATGTTCCCCCAGAGTTTATGCTCATTAAAAAATGAACCAACCTCTGGTAAATAACCATTGTGAATGCATTATCATCAGCTTCTAATCCACGGTCGTGTTCTTGCCATCACCTCCACTATGTTTTAGCTGATCATACGCCTCCATTTGATTGTTTACCCTTTTGAGGAATAGTTGTGAAGAGTGATTCTGTTAGCCATCCTTGTGACATTGCCGTGATTACAAAATTCCAAACCTTACCTCGAATTATCAGCTACCCGAAAATATCACTCATTCCTCAAAGATGAGTCTCCTTTAAGCTCTTTTCACCTGACTCATAAAATATGAAAATATTGTTGAGAAGTTGGCCTATCCAGCTCGTTAAAGATACCAGAAGTGTTATCCCTCCTCTAGATTTTAATCTTTTTAGACATGACGGATTATTACATAAAAAGATCGAGCGCTTGTCTTTTTCGGCTCATTAAAACTATTGAAAATTCATCCCTTTTGTATTTTTTATACTTTTTCGGACTTAAGGGATTATATGACGAGAAATGATTACTCAAGTTTCCTTTCCATCCCTTTTTAGACTATCTAAAATTGAAAAGGGACCGAGTTATCTTTGTTATTAAATTTGTGAAAACCAATAGCGACAAACTTGTCCATGCAAACAAGAACGAGTTTCACTGTCGCTAGGCTCATTAAAACATAGAGACGGGTTTGCCTGAAGGGAAAATTATAGAACAAGCATATGTTATCCTCCTAAAGCTTAATAAAAATAAAGAGGTACTGGTCGGCAATGACTGGGAAAAATTGGGAAGAAAACTTGAAGAATCTTTATTGGTAGCGAGTCTCTCTTGAGCATGACACTTTCACTCCATCACCATGATTGAGTCGGGTTGGGTTATTCCGTTCACCGTTCATATTACCATTGGTCCACCGTACTATCCATCTTTGGGGTTAACGCTACCAATCCATTTCAATGTCGACGATATGTTCAAGAGAAGTCGATCAAATAATTTACCAACCCATCTTGTGTCTCACCCACTGTAATACCTTCACGCTTCATTCTTTCATGACCACCACCCTGAACCCTGTATCATCAAATCGTTTTCACCTCCACAAAATCATTTGCTCCATTCTGTGTCGTAGATGTGGGATTCATTAAGGCCCTCCTACGACGGGTCACTTCTTGTCGAGGACAGCTCATTATCCAAGAAGTCGACCTAGGAACAACCCTTTCAGTACTTTGAAGCTTGCATGCCTCAATGGCAAGTTTACATCAATGGCCTTCGATCGAATGATTATGCATGGTGTTTAACGCCAAGTCCCTTTTTCACACCACACGAATTGTACTGTAGTACCTTGAGGGTCATCATCATTATCGGTGATTCCTCTCACACCAATTAACAGCTTACATGATTGGCTGGTAATCAGGCGATGTCTTTCCACGTTCGATTCCAAAACAATTTTCACGTGGATCAACTTGTCCTTCAGGGGAAGATTGGATGCATTTGAAGACCCCAGAGCTAGTTTCATCCATCTGGGCTGCGATATATTCAGGAAAATAAAGACATCAAATGTACATCATTGTTCCACAGATGATCATCCAAATCAAAGGATGATGGCTCTACCAGAATCATCAGACTGCCACACAAACGGTTGTCTGTCCTATGTACATAAAAATGAATTTATAAAGTTGAGCATGGGAATGTCCGCCTCAGCTAGATCATGAAAATGTTATGAAGATAATGTATTTTGTTCTATCTTATTACAGGTCGTCTTCCAGTTCAAAATAACCTCGGGTCCTCATGATAAATCATTTCACCCGACATCAAAAGATTTTTGACCTCACACTTTAGGGGGCAAATGTTATAGACATATTTGAGCACTGCAACCCTAATCACATATTTCCATAAACCAAGGGATTCTGAGTCCCTAAAAAGGTAGTTTCATGTCCTAGAGGAACAAGGTCAGCTGATTACATCATCTCCCAGAAGTTCTGCATAGAAAACTGCTTAGAACTGGTCAAAACTGGACCATACAGATTGCCTAGTGCTAAGCTGCAATGCATCTCACCCGCTCAGTGTAAAAAGTGCGGTGCATACTGGAAAGTCCTTCTTTACAGTGCGATGGCTGAGAGTAGACAAATGACAGAGGTAGTTTGCAAGGTGGATGATCATGGAATCTTCCAGAAACTTCTATGACACTTGCCGCTCTAAATTCGCCTACGGATGAGTAAGAGATCATCAATATCCAAGTGGAATCAAGGACTATCAGTGAGAATACACTAATCAAAATCCTAGAAGTTGACTCACCCCCCTGCAATCATCTATATATGGATCCCTCATCCTAGAGATCCAAGGGCTGGAATCTTGTATCTTGTAAGGAAGTGTTGTTGGCTTCCTGGTGCAATATCATAGTGTTGAGTGATCTAAGCTTTTCATGAGGTGAAGAAGGGCTTTCATACTGGGAGGATGACGCTGGGTCGGATCAATGGGTTGTAATCCTCTTTTCTAATCTCTATATCAATAAAGCTATTCAAGTTTTTCTCCACATTCTTGTATGTTTGCTAATAGATGCATGTATGTGGTCAATATATATCTGGTCCTATATTGTTTATGACTGTAGATCTCTGCACTTTGAAGGTATTATGTTGCTTTGACTTTACAGGTACTCTTTGAAGTAGTGTGGTCAAGGGAGGAGCGGCAAAGATCTGTCAAAGGGGAGAAGGAACAAGCAAAGAACCAAGTGAAGGATCGAGGTTGTTATTCTTTTCTCTTCTCCTATCTACTTCTCATAAAGGAAAATGAAAGTAACTTTTATCTGTTTGTTTCTAAGATAGCTACCCATCTTAGTGGGACTAGAAGCTATGCATAGACACTAGATTTCCCAATAACAATTTCCATCACGGAACTTTGAAGATCATACAATAGATAACCACACACCTTCCTAAATGAGTACTTGAGCATTAGGATGTATGTAGAGGATGTACTTTGGGGAAGTACACAAAATCCACATTCCATGATCAGGAGAACAAAGCACATGCAGTCCTTGAAAGGATCAACTCTAATGTTTGTGGACCTTTCTCAATAGCCTCCACTAGAAAACACAAATATTTTGTCATTTTTATTGATGGATTCTCACAGAAATGTTGGATCGTATTCACGTGGAAGAAGGATGAGCCATTCTCCAAGTTCATAGAATTCAAGGCACCGGTTGAAGAAATGGGAAAGAAGGTGAAGGATCTCAAGAGTGATAATGGAGATGAGTAAGTGTCGAATGAACTTAAAAAAAATTGTGCAAAGGAAGGCATTAGAGAAAAGTTAATATACCCCTCAACCCACAGCAGAATGTGGTGAATGAGCGAAAGAAACGTAACATTGTGGAAGAGGGAGATGTTGTAGGATCAACACATACCTATGCATTTGTGGGCTGAGGCATGCAACACAATGGTGTATTTTCAGAACTGAATTCCTCATCAGATTTTGGGCATGATTACATTGGAGGAGGATTTCTAGGGGAGAAGGTTGGCTATGTCACACTTTAGGATTTTTGGAGCCTTTTTTACTTCCATGTCTCCAAATAATCAAGGAAGCAGCTAGAGCTAATAGTATAATTGGGGGTCTTTGTGGGTTACACAAACTCATCACAACCACCATGTCTACCTGTCATCCCTCAAAATGGCAGTTGTGCAAAGGGATGTAAAATTTGATGAAGACAAAGCGATGTAGTGTTGTCTTGAGAGGGAGCTTTAGATCCCACTATAAGAGGAGGTTTTACTTCCAAAGGAGGAACCTCAAGAAATTGTGGAGAAACTAGAAGTTGAGTAATAGAGAGTGGAGATGTCCACTCAAGAATAATCATCTAGAGAAGGTAGGAAAATAACCAAGGAAGCTGAGAAACTTGTGCAGGATTGGAGGGAGAATGTGGGTGCTCCTTAAAATCAGTGGAGGCGGAGAAGGACACTAGATTGGTACACTGTCTACATGTCTCTAATGATTGATCTTGTAGATACTGAGCCATCCTCTTTCAAGGAAGTGGTAGAGCAACCTATATGGGTTGATGCAATGGTGGAGGAATATGAATCCATTGTAAATAACAATGTATTGGAAGTGGTCCCAAGACTAGAAGATAAATTATTTGTGGGTTTGAGATGGATCTTCAAGGTAAAGCATATAACACAAAAAAACGTAGAAAAGTACAAGACCATATTTGTGGCCAATGGGTACTCTCAAGTTTACTGGGTTAACTGTGAGGAGATATTTTATCATGTAGCAAGGTACTCATCCTTGACATCAATTCTTGCTCTCGCTGCATAGACGAGGCAGAAGATCCACCAAATGGATGTAAAAACAACATTATTTACTGGAATTATTGAGGAGTGGTGAACATCAAGCAACCAAAAGGCTTCGATACTTTTGATCGGAAGTCTCATGTATGCAGACTCAAGTGATTGCTTTATAGTATCATGCAAGTACCATGTGCTTGCTACACTAGGATTGATAGTTATCTCACCAGTTCGGGGCTTCACCAAAGTGAAGCAGTTACAAACCTCTATCATATCTTAGTAGAAGGTATTTTTTTATTATTGTCTTATATGTTGATGACTTGATTTTAACTGGTGATGAACAACTTATCAGATCTTGCAAGGAGGACCTTACTAGAGAGTTTTAAGTGAAGGACATGGGTCTCATGCACTAATTCCTCGGATTGCAAGTATGGAAAGGTCATGGGTAATTGTTTGTCTCTCAAGGCAAGTATGCCAACTAGATACTTCAGAGGTTCCGCATGGATAGTTGCAAACACATGGAGACACCTCTAGTGACCAACATGAGGAAAGAGGATGCAACTTTAGATGAGGAAGTCGATGATACTATTTACTGGAAGTTGGTGGGTTCACTAATCTATCTTGTGAACATATGACTAGATATGTACTATGTAGTCAACCAGCTAAGAAAAACTATGGTTATGCCAAACAAATTATTTTGGGGGCCAGCTAAGCATGTTCTACGGTACCTCAGAGGAACTATCCAGTTTGTACTGTGGTAAAATAGAGGGAGTGAAGCTATGTGGCTTCACAGATGTAGATTAGGCATGAAGTCCATTAGACCAAAAGAGTACATCAGGTGGCTTGTTCAGTGTTGGTTCCAAAGGTCTGTGGTACTCGACTCGACAAAAGTAGAATACATGGTTGTCAATGAAGCAACATGTAAGGCGATCTCAATGAGAAATATACTTGTTGGATTGTTTGGTCAGATGATGGATAAAACTGTGATAATCAACCATAGCCAAGGATTTAATTCTTTTCGTATTAATATTAGTGAGGTTTAAAAGGATTTATTAATATGATTTTAGAATAAGGTTTATTAAGGTTTATATCTAAAAGGACTTAAGGATTATTTTGATATTTAAGTTTAAAAAGGATTAATATCAATGTTAGTATTGATATTGATATTAAAAATGTTTATTAATAGGGTTATTGATAATATCGATAGTAATATAACTTTCATACTAATATATTAACATAACTTTTATAACATTTTTCAATGAGGAAACCATATTCAATCATGGTCAAGCCAACTCAATTATGGTCAATCATGGTCATTATGGCAATTCATAGTTAACATGGTAAACCATATTCATCTATAGTTAAACATTAACAACCATGGTCCAAAATGTCCACCCATGGTCAACCACAATTAACAATAAATAACCATGTTAATATTGATATTGATATTAAAAATGTTTATTAATAGGGTTATTGATAATATCAATAGTAATATAACTTTCATACTAATATATTAACATACCCTTCGAGGGGATGAATTTGAGGACTGACTGGAGCTCCCGCGCGACTGACCCCTGACTGGCTCCCCGCCTCCTCCAGGCCCCACCTGGTAGCTCCGCCACTGGGCTCGCCGCTGCTCTTGCAGGCCCTCCTGGGCTTTTCTCCCCAACCCCATGGTTCCTCTCGGGCCTCCTTCCCGGCCCGAGCTTCGGGGCCTTCCTTCATCCTTTTTCGCCTCCGCTTTCATCTCCTGCCAGCCTTGTGCTGGCTCTCCTCCGCTGCCATGCCTGGGACTGATCCCTCCTTGTCCCCAGACTTAGAAGATAATGTAAAACTCTTCACGTCTCTCATTCCTGAGAACGGATCCTCAAGAATCCGCCCCTCTGCATCAAAGTTTTTCAAGAAACTAGAAGAAATTCCTGAAGTCTCTCTTCCTCCCAGTCTCCCGAGGAAGGCAACGATCGCTTTAGCTGAGAGGGCTCTTGTTGGCCAGTTTACTGGCCTCTGGCCTTCGCCCAGAGCAGTCCAAAAATGGGTGGAACATAACTGGAACGCGACAATACAAGGGAAAATCACTATCAGATTCTGTGGAAGGGGCTTCTATACTTTCCTTTCCAAATCAAAAGAGGATCGGAACCTCATCTTCAAAAATGGCCCCTACTTCATGGATTCGAGAGGTCTCTACCTCAACAGATGGTCGCCTGACTTTGATCCGGAAATGGACATCCCAAATATAGTTCTGGTTTGGGTTCGTCTGCCTCACCTCCCTCTTCACTGTTTGGGGGATGAATCTGTAAAGGCTATTGGGAACGCGGTTGGAAAATATATTGATAGATGTGAACCAAAGGAAAATATGTACACCTGTGCAAGGATCTACATTGAAGTCGATCTAGGGAAAGGCCTGCCAGAAGCCATCAAGATCAAAATCGACCAATGGAACCATATCCAACAGCTAGACTACGAGCAACTACCTTTCAAATGCAAGGTATGTCACGAAAATGGACATTTTGCAAATGGATGTTGTAAGTTAAAAACAAATGAGTCAAATGAAAATGTTGAAACCCCTGAAGGCTCATGGGAGCAAGTAAAAAAGAAGAAATCAAACCCCCCCCATCAAGGCCCTAGCTCCAAGCCTCCTCTAGAACCCCTAGCTGCCCCTTCTCCCCCCCCTCCTATTTCAACCCATCCTTTCCCCTCATCATCCAACCCTTTCGAATCCCTGTCAGTCGAAGATCCCCTTTCCTCCCATCCCTCTCCCCTGGCCATTGTCCTCGCAGTCATCCCCTCCCCCTCGCTGCCCCCGTCCTCCCCCCCTCCTACAATAGAACGCATTCTCACAAGAAACAAAATGAAAGAAGCAAGTCTCATCTCTGATCCACCGAGAAAAATAGGTAGGAAGTCAAAGAAAGAAATAAGAGATGAAATAGCAGCAAAAGAAATGGCCACAGGAACTCAGCAGCCGATGGACTCATTCTTTGACAAACAAAAAGGAAATGGGGAAAAGCCAAAGGAGAAGAGCGGGGCTCACCAAAAAATCAGTAAGTAATGATATTAGTCTCTTGGAATTGTAGGGGGCTGGGCTCCTCTCTAAAAACAAATGCAGCCGGGGATCTAATCAATAAAGAGCAGCTAGATCTCTTCTAATCCAGGAGACCAAAATGTCCAACCAAGACTTCCAAAATCTCACAAAAAGATATAAAACTTCACAGGTACAGCTACAGATTCAGTGGGTGCCTCACGAGGAATAGGAACATTATGGAACAAGAGAAAATGGGACCTTATCAGCCAAAAATCCTACAACTGGTGGGTCAGAACAGACCTTAAAAATAAAGTCTCAAAAGAAGAATACACCATCTTCAACATCTACGCCCTGAACCACTACATGGATAAAGTTTACTGCTAGGACTCCATCAACTCAGAGCTGCAGGCCTCTCAAGACAGGAACATATTTATGGGAGGAGATCTAAATCTAATAAGGAACATCGAGGAAACAATAAGTGGGAATTTCCTCGCTGACCCTTCAAGAGACTCTCTTCAAGGAATAATAGAAACCCACAACCTCATTGATATTCCACCTAACAATGGAAAATTCACGTGGAGAAACAAGAGAGTTGGAATACACAATATCAAAGAGAGACTAGATAGAATATTAATTCATGAAAGAATTGTTTCAGGCTTCTCGTCAGTCAAAAGCAAAATAGTTCACACCTCAGCTTCAGACCATAAGCCTGTGGTCCTGATCCTCGACAATGGAAGAAACCTTGGGCCCCTTCCCTTCAAACACAGCAAATCTTGGGACTCTAAGGAGGATGTTAGAAAACTCATCAAAGACCATTGGATGATGGAAGTCATAGGCTCTCCCCACTACCTTTGGGAAACAAAACTAAAATCCTTAAGAGCAGCAATAAAACATTGGGCCAAAGAGAATGCAGCAATGGAAAATAAAAAAATAACAGAGTTACTCAGGTAAATGGAACAGTGGAATCGGGAGAAAGAGGATAATCAACTCTCATAGGAAGATCAATCTCGGGAAAACGAAATGTTCAGGGAACTCTATAGGCAAAATAGAGAGGAGGAAGAAGAACAGAGACAGAAATTGAAGTGTCTTTGGCTCAGAGCTGGAGACAAACACACCTCCTTCTTCCGTAACAATATTGAGACCAAACGATCCGGAAATCAAATTGATAAAATCATTGCAGAGGGGAAAGAAATCAGCAAACAAGAGCCAAAGAAGCAGTGCACAACCACTTCAAATCACTCTTATCAACAGTCCCTCAGACTTTGAACAACATGGATTTTCTCAAATCAGTTGAGAGAAAAATCTCTGAACTCCAAAATAGAGAATTGGACCAGGATGTCTCGGAGGAGGAAATTAGGTTGACTACGTTTAGCATGCAATTGGACAAGGCCCCTGGACCCGATGGCTTCACGGTTGCCTTCTTCAGGAACCACTGGGACATAATAAAAAAACAGTATGTCAAGATGGTTAAAAATATCTTCAAAAAACATAAGATGGGAGAAATTACTAAATCCTCCCACCTTGTGCTTATTCCCAAGGATCCCAACCCCCACTCCTTTGAATGTTTCAGACCTATTTCCCTTTGCAATGTTTCCTATAAAATTGTAACCAAAATCTTGTCAAACAGGCTAAAAAAGCTCCTTCCCTACCTTATATCAGAGAACCAAGGCGGATTTGTCCCTAAAAGACAAATAACGGACAATGTCATATTGATTCAAGAATCAATTCATAGCAGCATCAACAGAAAGGAAAGAGGTATGATTATCAAATTGGACATGGAAAACACCTTTGATAGGGTCAACCATCAGTTCCTGGCAGATGTTCTCAAGAAATTTGGAATTTCCAGCAAATTCATAAGCATCATCATGGAGTGCATCTCAAACCCTTGGACCGCCCCCTCATAAATGGCAGACCTAGCAGCTACATTAGAAGCACAAGAGGACTGAGGCAAGGCTGCCCCCTCTCTCCCTTCTTATATGTTATTATAGCTGAAACCTTGAGCATCCATCTCAAACACCTTCGAAAGCAAAAGGAGATCATAGGGATTAGCATAGCGAGAGGGATAAAAGAAATTAATCACTCGCTCTTTGCGGATGACACCCTTTTAATAGGGGGAGGCTCAAGCTTAATGGCAAGAAGATTTAAGAGAACTCTGGACACCTTCCTGGCAGTCTCAAGGGAATGCTAAACAACAATAAGTGTAAAATATATACGTGGAATGTCCCTCTTCAAATCATGAAAAGAATCTCCTTGATCATGGACATCCCAGTTCAAATAAATTGGAGTCATTTCTCTTATTTAGGTCTCCCCTTAGCAAAAGAAATCGTCAAGTCTGAAATCTGGATTAAGCAAATAGAAAAAATGAGAGGACTTCTCCAAAGCTCGGGGCTGTCCTGGCTAAATTTGGAAGGCAGAAAAACCCTCATTAAGGCTCTCCTCTCAGCTCTCCCCATATATCAATATGCAGTCACTCTGGCCCTGGCTAGCACTCACAAGCACATGGAGTTAATCATGAGAGGTTTTCTCTGGCAGGGAGGGAAGCAAGACTCGAAAAACTCAGCCTCGTCAGATGGGACCAAGTCACCCTCCCTTTTGATAAAGTGGGCTTAGTTATCAAAATCCCAAGCCTCTCTAACAAAGCAATGGGATTTAAATTGATCTAGAGAATGCTCATAGGAAAAGGCTCCTAGTGGGTTGAGGCTATGAAAAGGAAATACCTGAATGGGATGAACTCTAATGTCCTCTCTGAAGTAATTGCAGAAAGGTATTGCACTCCAGTATGGAAACTCATTAAAAAAGTCCTCCCCCAATGCAAAAATCACATCTCTAAATCGCCGGGTAATGGAAAAGAAACAAATATATGGACGGACATAATTATGGGATAGAAGCCAAGAAATCTTCTTCAGCAGTTCAGCACTTTGAAATCATGGATGGGGGCAAAAAACCTGAACTCTCTATTTGACATTTCCCTATGGGATCATAATAGTTGGCAGGCTTGGAAGGATCTTCTCTCCCAAATAACCTTAGGGATCAATGGGCAGACCTCAAGATCTCCCTATCGGGAGCAGCTCCCATAAACAAAGATGCTTGTGACAGGTTCATATGGGATCCTAGTGGAGGAAAGTTCACTGTAAAGATGGGTACAAACTTCTTCAGGCAAGTTCTACTGTTGGTAACTGGAATCTTCGATTAGCTGTGTGGAATACTAAATGCCTTCAAAGATCAAATTCTTCACCTGGACTCTTCTCAAAGGTAAGATTCTCATGGCCGTGAATCTCAAAAAAAGAGGAATTCATGGCCCCTCAATCTGTTGTCTCTGCCGCGTTGAGGAGGAAAGTAGTCAACACCTCTTTTTAGATTGCCCTTATGCCCAAAACTGTTGGAATCAAATTATCAATCTGTTGAGAATAAGGGAGACCTTCGACCAGCTCCCTACCCTTCACAGAAACTAGGAAAAATGGTACCCTCACTCTCGAAAAAGCAAGGCCATCATCGCCCGCTTGTGGAAATGTATACCTTCAACCCTTAGGTGGAAAAATTGGCTCACTAGGAATAACTGCATTTTCAACAACCAGAAGCCAAACCCAGCTCCCACCCTGTCAAAAACAATGGGCCTTGTCTCTAAAATGATAAGCACCAATTTTGTTTCTCTATCGGACCGATCGAGCTGGCAGAAGGATGAGGATGATTGGTTCAATAAATTCTTCTTAAGTTATGATAAAAATAAGAAACCTCCTCTCACAGCTGGCAAGAGGGGGAACATTTGGAAACTCAGGGGCACCAAGGAAGACAGAAATCAATGGATACATGAGCAAAAGAGAACCATCCTCCAGTTTGATGGAGCATCAAAAACAACCCGGGGAAAGCAAGGGCAAGAGGAATTATCAAAGATCAGTATGGAAAAATTCTTGCAACTTATGAATGGGGCCTGGGACAAATGTTGAATAATATGGCAGAGGCATACAACCTCCTTATAGGAACAAGCATCATGAAACAAATGCAATTTTAGAATGCAATCATTATGGGTGACTCGGCAATTTTGATCACTGCATTGGTCACAGGCGGAGAATTAAAAAAAAAGGCTCTCAGTAACATCAAACTCAAGATCATGGATAACCTAAGCCATCTGGGAGACACCATCTTCAAACATGTTCTGAGGAATAACAATATGGAGGCGGACTCTTTTGCTAACAGGGCAGTCAGCAGAACTACTGGCCATGTACGAGAAAATGACCATATCTATGATAAGTCGATCCCTTAACTCGACCCATCATTCAGCATCACCTCTGAATCTCGATCATATCTATCATCTCATAATCTCGTCTGCCTCTCCTCCCAAAGTCGACAAGATGTCCACTGACTCCTCCGTTTCTTACACAGTCATCTTCCTCATCATGATCGCTACAAAGGATATCTACACATATGAAAGAATCCGGTACGGGACTATGTCCAGACAGAGTTCTCGTGACAATTCCAAGCAGAGGTTAGGCACCAGTCCCTTCATAATCTACATTGACTGCATAAGCGATCCAAGACAAGAATCCATAGTCAGTAAAATCTCTGAGTCGCATGCCTTAGATTATGATGCCCAGACCCTCGACCTTTTATATATACAACAAGAAACTTCAATCTTCCCTGAGTACAAAGCTTTAGTTCTTCTCGATCATAAGAGTAAAGGCTCGGGCCCCAGAAGCACTCTCTTCAGAAAGCCTCAGGCATCCTTCAGTTCGCTTCTCAGTCAGTCTAGACTGGGCTTTGTGATCAAATCTGGAAGAGGGCTATCCCCCACCATCAACAATGGTAAATGCAGTGTTTTTTGTGATTTCCATTTCTTTTTCGCTAACAGTCTGTCTCGTTTCCTGAAGTAGCTCCTTCTTTCTTCTACGCTCCCCCCTGGTCTCTTTCTCTCCCCTTCTCTATCTCCTCCCTTTCATTTTTCTCTCTATCAAAGGCTGTCTCTCTTCTTCCCCCTTACAGTATCGCTCTATCTGCCAGCTCCCTTCTTCTTCCCTCTCTCATTATTCCACTCCCCTCCGCAATCCTCTGTATCTTCCTCTGTACCAAGTTCTTCAAGCAGTCACAAAGATCGGTAATGTTATGGCAGAGAATCCTTTGGAGCGAGTTATAACCAACAACAGCTACACCATGTGCAAAGCCCACTGTTTCATGATCGCCTGTTTTGTAAAACACTTCAATGACCTCAAGGAAGAATTTCAGGCTGACAGTAAATCCAAGAGGAAAAAGTTGGAGAAACAGAGAGTGGAGGTTGAAGGCCTTAAAGAAAAATGCAACCACCTGGAAGAAGAAATAACCCACATAAGAGCAATGACCAAAAGCATGCACGAAGAGGCCTCGACTAAGAACAGTGAGAAAAAGGAGCCCCAGTTCGATGATTCAGTAAACCAGCATCTGTAACTCTTTCTATGTCTTGTAAATTTTGCTTTCTTGTAGGCCAGTTTTTATGGAAATATAGCCGTTATCATTTCCAAATCTCATTCTACAAGTCCTCTGACATGGATCAAGGGTCTGCGTACCCATTTTGGATGCTCTCCTCCATACTCCTACCATCTTATGTAATAGGATTCGCTCCTTGAAGTTTTATAATATATCAGTAAACAACCTTGTTAAAATATATATATATATATATATATATATATATATAGTAATATATATATATACTAATATATTAACATAACTTTTATAACATTTTTCAATGAGGCAACCATATTCAATCATGGTCAAGCCAACTCAATTATGGTCAATCATGGTCATTATGGCAATTCATAGTTAACATGGTAAACCATATTCATCTATAGTTAAACATTAACAACCATGGTCCAAAATGTCCACCCATGGTCAACCATGATTGACAATAAATAGGCATGTTAAAAAATTATGATCAGAATGTGACATTTAAACATCAAAGTTATAATGTATTAAAAAAAATGATGCAATCTTAGAAAGAATAAAAATTCACATCACGATTTGATCAATAAAAGATGACATCGCAAGTGATGAGAAAAAAAATTGCATCAAAATATGACAAACAAGAATCAACATTGTAATGTGACAAACAAAATATCAACATTGTAGTATGACAAACAAAAATCAAACCATGGTTCATCATAGTAGACCAAAATTGATCATGGTTGATTAAGGCTAACCATGGTCAACCATAGTCATCCATGTCAATTTTATTCAACCATAAGAAATCACAATCAACCATGAGAAAGCATGGTAACCTTTGATCAACCATAGTTAGCATATAGTGAACCATGGAAAACCATTGTCAACCATAGTTGACCATGAGCAATTATGGTTGTATTCTATGAACCATAGTCACCATAGTTAACGATGTCAACCATAGCAAACCATTGTCAACCATGGTCACTGTGGTCAATCATAGTCAACTAAGGTCAACATGGTTTACTACATCGTTAACTATGGTTGAGCATAGTCAACTATGGTAGCCTGTAGATAATAATGGTTAACATTGCCAACCATCATCAACCATTATTGACTCTAGTTCATATGATTGACCATAGTCAAACACAGTCAACCATAGTCTACTTTAGTTAGCCATGGTTAAAAATAGTCAACGATGGTCAACCATCACTAGCCATGGTCATCTTAGGTCAACTATAATTGAGATTGGAAAATCATTTTCAACCATGGTTGAAATGGTCAAACATGCTCAATGAAGGTCACATTGTTGAACATTGTCTACCATGACCATCCATTGTCTACATGGACAACTATAATCTATGATAGAAAAATATGGTCAAATTGGTCAAACCATGGTTAACACATTTGACCATAGTAAACCATGGGCAATCATGGTCAATGATTTTTTCGCTGAACAAGAATAGGGCGATCAACTAGACGATGCAGACACCAAGAAAATAAAGTTCGGCTTGGTAGGCATTTCGAAGCTGCTAATGCATGGAAAAATGAGCAATCATGTGGGCCTTTCCTGCTCCTAATAGCAAACAATGTCTACCTAGAAGCCTTTCAACATTTGCATGAATCCGTCTTCGAGGGTTGCTACACATTTAACAAAGCTCATGGTATGGATCCCTAGGAATACTTGGGCAACGATCCCGAATTCAATGAGATTTTCAACGAGGCCATGGACACTAACACTAGATCCATCATTGCTTCCGTGGCAAAGATGTATGAAGATGGGTTTAAGAGTATGGTGACGCTAGTAGATGTTGGAGGAGTTATGGGGTCTACCTTGTCCATCACTGTGAAGGAATATTCACACATTCGTGGGATTAATATCGATTTGCCTCATGTCATTACCACTGTGCCTCCATAACTGGTAATCATATTTGTAATGTTGGTCACCATTAATATAATAAATTTGTTGATAGATATAACATAATAGCAAGTTGATGATGATTTATGACTAGGAACGAGGGAGTGTTGCAAGAGTGGAGGATATGGATGGAAATATGTTCAAGCACATACCTTCTGCTGATGCAAACATGATGAAGGTCACAATTTCATCTATGGTCTTCTATTTGCATAATAAATTTACTCGTGTCATTATTATTATTTCTACATGTTGAGGAGGACCAATAATTTTCTATTGTTATTTATTGCAGTGAATTTTTTGATGGATAATAATATTCTATTGTCATTTACTATAGTGGATTCTCCATGACTGGGTGGACGAGGAGTGTGTGAAATTGTTTAGAAGAAGTTACGATGCAATGACAGCGAAGGGAAAGGTGTTAATTGTGCAAGCAGTTGTTGATGGGGACAAAGAAGATGATAGAATGTCGAGGAGATTAGGATCTACAACCTTCCAAAGGTCCACGAGGAAGGGGTTCCCTTCAGACCCATTGTCAATACCATAGGTGGTCCTACTTACGTCCTCGCAAAATTCCTCGGCTTGAAGCTTAGACCCTTGGTTGGTCACACGGAGTCTTTCGTCAAACACTCTACATCATTTGTTGATGATCTCAAGGGAGTTAAGCTTGAACCTGAGGACATTCTAGTAAGTTTCGACGTGGTCTCCCTATACACTTGTATTCCTATCAATGAGGCCATGGAGGTTATCAACAAGCTTACTAACCCTCATACCGCTCAGTTGGTTGAGATGTGCCTTACTTCCACCTTTTTCAGCTTCGAAGGAGAGTTCTATGGGCAAACTTGTGGGGTTGCCATGGGCTCCCCCCTGTCCCCTATTCTTGCTAATCTTTTCATGGAGGATTTTGAGTCCAAAGCTTTGGCTTCCACCCATCTCTTACCGAAGCTATGGAAGAGATTTGTAGATGACACAAGTGTCATTTGGTCTCATGGTCATGTTGAGTTGGATATTTTCTTCCGTCATCTCAATAATCAGTCCTCCGCCATTAAATTCACTATGGAAAAGGAAGTCAATGGCTATCTTCCATTCTTGGATGTTCTCATCTCTAAGAATCTGGATGGTTCCTTTTCCCACCAGGTATTTCGAAAGAAGATTCATACTGATTAATATCTCCATGCTAGCTCCCATCATTTCCCCGCTCAGAATTTGGGCGTTCTTAGCACGTTTGCTACCCATGCTTTAAGAATATCTGATGAAAAGAGCTTGAAAAAGGAGAAGGCTCATCTCCTAGATGTCTTTGTTAAAAATGGTTACAGTAGACACCTGGGTCAGAAATCCTTCCTCAAGGCCCGTAAGGAGCCTTCAATCCAAAAAGATCCTAAAGATCGGGTCATGGGGGTTCACCTACCTTATATCCATGGGACCACTGACAGGATTGCCAAGATTCTTAAGAGGCCAAGATTCTTAGACCTATTAACACCATCTGTAGCTCCCTGAGATCTGTAAAAGATCCTGTCGACTCTAAAGACATGAAGGGCGTCTATGTCATTCCCTATTCCTATGGGACACCATACATTGGTGAGACTGGTCGTTCTATCAATCAAAGGATTAATGAGCACTCGGTAGACTTAAATCATGGAAGGGCCAAGTCCTCAACCCTTGCAGAGCATGCCGAGAAGACTAAACATCATGTCCGTATAGAAAAGACTCATGTCATTGCAAGAGTTGCGCAGTTTCACCATCGTACATTTAGAGAGGCCCTTGCAATCGAAAAAAGGTCTAACAATCTTAATAGGGATGACGGCTGGAAGATTAGTAGTTGCTGGAACCCAGCCCTGTCTTCCTAACCTCTTCATCCCTGCTTTCCTTTGTTTCAAGTTATCTTTTATCCTCCCTTAATCAGGTTTGAATTATTTTGTATTACTCTTTAATATTATTAATAACAAATGAATCTTTCACCCTCGGCCAATTTTCCTAGAAAAAGAGATTAACCTTATAACATTAATAATTATAAATGATACAATAATGTAGCCCTAGTAATAATATTAGGTTTTTTAATAAAATTATTCAGATCATAAGCTAGTAATAATACCAAAAACTTAATAATATAATAATAATATTATACTAATACGCATATCATATTAGTAATATATTATATATTTATACTTTATCATAATAGTGTTATGAGTATAATAATTATAAAAATAAATAGATAAATAAATAATAAAAAATCATTAATTATATAAAATAAATAAAAGAAAAAATAAAAAATTCTAATTTCAATATATTTAATAATAGAAATATGCGGATTTAAATAATAAAATTAGTATACACGATCACTCAAACTCTAATATTTACCATTATATTTAATCTAATTTATTATCAAATAATATAATATATATATAAATATAATAAATTATTTTTATCTCTCCCCTGGGCCTTGGTCAAACCTAGCCGTTAGAGGTCTTGTTTATCCATTACTCAGTAAAATATAGCTGTTGGAATGGCCTGTTGTCCCTATTTAACTTATCGCTCAGATTGGATCTTCAACTTGACGATGAACCACACTAGTTGGTTTGAAATGCGTCGACAAATGATTTTTTATGTGAGTTTGCCGAAATTATTGCTCTCAAACATATTGATGATGTTTTATACCACTGGTGGGAAGGAGAGAATAGAGGAAGAATTCAAAGGGTTCAAAAGCCACACCATCATCAAGTTGCCTTTCCTTTAGTCGCTCATAGTGTTGTCCAAAGCCTAATAAGTCGTTGCGCTTCCGATTATCGTTACAATAATGTTGGTTTTGCTAGTGTTGTTATCATGTAGTATAGTTTGAATTTTTAAGGAGCTAAAGGATTTAGAGTGCGATTATTGCTACAATTAATGTTGGTTTTGCCTTGCAGTATAAGATCTATGTGATAGGTCAATTGTTTGAATTTTTAACAAGCGAAAGGATTTATAGTGGGAGTAATCGGTATGGCTTCCACGATACTCTTAACTCAGAGATTTATAAGATTTCTTAAGGGTAGACATAGTTGAAATTATTGTGAGATTTTAAAGATATTTATCCATCATATAAATAATTGAATATAATAATATTTTTATATCTGTGTTTATGTTGGTTGTGTCTTGTAATTAATGTTTACTTAAAGTAGTATGAATTTAATAAAGCCGTGGTTTCTTTCACACAGATTCATGCCAAAGGAAAGGGCAACATGACCATCATGATAACAAGTGTTTACACAAGAACGAGAGAAAGAAGACCTACGGACCAGGAGCAGGTGAAGCTTTGGCTTCACAGTTCAAGCTTGAATTTACCCTCGTTTCATGTATGGCCAGCAGGGTGATGGGGAGTGTGTGCTACTTGGACTTAGGTGCATCATTCCACATGACAGGAAATACAGATTTTTTCAGTCACTTGGAGGAGAAATATTTGCAGATACACATCAACATGGGGGATGACAGACCAATATTAGTGCAGTTGATTTTCAGAGGGAGTCAGGCTCCCCCCTCATGCTCAAGGATGTCATGTTCGCTCTAGGTCTAAAGAAAAATCTCTTCTCTGTTGTATTTTTGGAAAACTGTAGTTACGATGTGACCTTAAACAAAGGAAAGGAATTCACGAGACACGTAGCCACAAGACAGGCGGATTAGATTAGGGTTTATGTTAAGAACCCATAAAATATATATTTAGAGGATTTTTCTACGTTGATCACAAAGGTGGAGAAGTTGTAGAATCACAATGGCGGTGAACTTTGGCATAGAATACTTGGTCATTTCTGTCATGGAACTTTGAAGACCATACAATAGATAAACACATTAGGATGTATGCAAAGGATGCATGCAAAGGATGTACTTTGGGGAAGTAGAGAAAATGCACATTCCATGATTAGGAGAACAAAGCACATGCAGTCCTTGAAAGGATCCACTCTAATGTTTGTGGACCTTTGTCAATAGCCTCCACTAGAAAGTATAAATATTTTGTCATTTTTATTGATGGATTATCACAGTAATGTTAGATCTTATTCATGTAGAAGAAGGATGAGCCACTCTCCAAGTTCATAGAATTCAAGGCACTGGTTGATAAAGAAACGGGAAAGAGGGTGAAGGATCTTAGGAGCGATAATGGATATGAGTACATGTCGAATGAATTCAAAAAAAATTGTGCAAAGGAAGGCATTAGAGGAGATTTAAAAACATCCCTCAACCCACAACAAATTCGGGTGGCTGAGAGAAAGAAACATAACATTGTTGAAGATGGAGATGTTGTAGGATTAACACATACCTATGCATTTGTGGGTTGAGTCATGCAACACAACAGTCTATTTGTATAACTGGATTCCTCATCATATTCTCGACATTATTACACTGGAGGAGGCTTTCTAGGGGTGAAGGATGGCTATGTCTCACTTTAGGATTTTTGGAGCCTTTGTTTACTTCCATGTCTCCAAAGAATCAAGGAAGTTACTAGAGCTGATAGTAGAATTGGGGGTCTTTATGGGTTACACAGAAACTCCTCACAACTACCATGTCTACCTGCAAACCCTCAGAATGGCAGTTGTGCGAAGGGATGTAAAATTTGATGAAGACAAAGTGATGCAGTGCTCTCTTAAGAGGGAGCTTTAGATCCCACTAGAAGAGGAGGTTTTATTTCCAAAGGAGGAACCTCAAGAAATTGTGGAGAAACCATAAGTTGAGGAATAGAAAGTGGAGACATCCACTCAAGAATAATCATCTAGAGAAGGCAGAAAAATAACCAGGGAAGCTGAGAAACTTGTGCAGGATCCGAGGGAGAATGTGGGTGCTCGTTAAAACCAGTGCAGGTAGAGAAGGACACTAGATCGATACACTATCTACATGGCTATAATGACTGAGCTTATAGAGACTGAGCCATCCTCTTTCAAGGTAGTATTAGAGAAACCTATATGGGTTGATGCAATGGTGGAGGAATATGAATCTATTGTAAATAACAATGTATTTGAAGTGGTCCCAAGACTAGCAGATAAATTATTTGTGGGTTCGAGATGGATCCTCAAGGTAAATCTTATAACACACAAAAGCATAGAAAAGTACAAGACCATATTTGTGGCCAAGGGGTACTCTCAAGTTGGGGGGGTTAACTGTGAGGATACATTTTCTCTTGTAGCAAGGTACTCATCCATCATATCAATTCTTGCTCTGGTTGCATAGATGGAGAATAAGATCCACCAAATGGATGTAAAAACAACATTCCTCAATGGAATTACTGAGTGTTAAACATCGAGAAACCAGAAGGCTTCGATACTTTTGATTGGGAGTCTAATGTGTGCAAACTCAAGTGATTGTTGTACACTATCATGCAAGTACCCTGTGCTTGCTACACTAGGATCTATAGTTATCTCACCAGTTTGGGGCTTCACCAAAAGTGAAGCGGAAACAAACCTCTATCATATCTTAGTAGAAGGTGATTTTTTTATTATTGTCTTATATGTTGATGACTTGAATTTAACTGGAGATGAACAACTTATCAGATCTTGCAAGGAGGACCTTACTAGAGAGTTTTAAGTGAAGGACATGAGTCTCATGCACTAATTCCTTGGATTGGAAGTATGGAATGGTGATGGGGAATTGTTTGTTTCTCGGGGCAAGTATGCCAAGTAGATACTTCAGAGGTTCCACATGGATAGTTGGAAACCCATGGAGACACCTGTAGTGACCAACTGGAGGAAAGAGGATGCAACTTTAGGTGAGGAAGTCAATGATACTATTTACTGGAAATTGGTGGGTTCACTAATGTATATTATGAACACGTGACTAGATATGTGCTATGTAGTCAACCAGCTAAGAAAAGCTACGGTTATGCCAAACAAATAATTTTAGATGGCAATTAAGCATGTTCTATGATACCTTAGAGGAACTACCCAGTTTGTCCTATGGTATAGACGAATAGAGGGTGTGAAACTATGTGGCTTCACAGATGTAGATTGGGCATGAAGTCCATTAGGCCGAAAGAATACATCAAGTGGAATTTTCAGTGTTAAGTGCAAAGGTCTGTGGCACTCAACTCGACAAAAATAGAATACATGGTTGTTAGTGAGGCAACATGTAGGGTGATCTCGATGAGAAATATACTTATTGGATTGTTTGGTCAGATGATGGATAAAACTGTGATAATCAACCATATTCAACTATAGTCAACCATAGCCAAGGATTGAAATATTTTTGTATTAATATTAATGAGGTTTAAAAGGATTTATTAATATGATTTTATAATAAGGTTTATTAAGGTTTATATCTAAATGGATTTAAGGATTATTTAATATTTAAGTTTAAAAAGGATTAATATCAATATTAATATTGATATTGCTATTAAAAATGTTTATTAATAGGGTTATTGACAATATCAATAGTAATATAACTTTCATACTAATATATTAACATAACTTTTATAACATTTTTCAATGAGGCAACCATATTCAACCATGGTCAAGCCAACTCAATTATGGTCAATCATGGTTGTTATGGAAATTCATAGATAACATGGTAAACCATATTCATCTATAGTTAAACATTAACAACCATGGTCCAGAATGTCTACCCATGGTCAACCACAATTGACAATAAATAACCATGTTAAAAAATTAAGATAAGAATGTGACATTTAAACATCAAAGTTATAATGTATAAAAAATCAATGATGCAATCTTAGAAAAAATAAAAATTTGTATCACAATTTGATCAACAAAAGTTAACATTGCAAGTGATGAGAAAAAAATTACATCAGAATATGACAAATAAGAATCAACATTGTAATGTGACAAACAAAATATCGACGTTGTAGTATGACAAACAAAAATCAAAACCTGGTTCATCATTGTAGACAAAAATTGATCATGGTTGACTAAGGCTAACCATGGTCAACCATAGTCATCCATGTCAATTTTAGTCATCCATAGGAAATCATAGTCAACCATCAGAAAGCATGGTAATCTTTGATCAACCATAGTTAGCTTATAGTGAACCATGGACAACCATTATCAACATTAGTTGACCATGAGCAATTATGGTCATATTCTATGAACCATAGTCACCATAGTTAACCATGTCAACCATAGTGAACCATTGTCAACCATAGTCATTGTGGTCAATCGTAGTAAACTAAGGTAACCATGGTTTACTACATCGTTAACTATGGTTGAGCATAGTCAACTATGGTAGCCCGTAGATAACAACGGTTAACATTGCCAACCATCATCAACCATTATTGACTCTAGTCTTATGATTGACCATAGTCAAACATGGTAAACCATAGTCTACTTTAGTTAGCCATGGTAAACAATAGTCAACGATGGTCAACCATCACCACCCATGGTCATCTCAGGTTACTATAATTGAGCTTGGAAAATCATGGTCAACCATCATTAAAATGGTCAAATATGCTCAATGAAGGTCACATGGTTGAACATTGCCAACCATGACCATCCATTGCCTTCATGGACAATTGTAATCTATGATAGAAAGCTATGGTCAAATTGGTCAAACCAAGGTTAACACATTTTACCATAGTAAACCATGGGCAATCATGGTCAATGATGTTTTCACTGAACAAGAAGAGGGCGATCAGCCAGATGATGTAGACACCAAGAAAATAAAGTTTAGCCTGACGGGCATTTTGAAGCTATTGGTGCATGGAGGAAATGAGCAATCATGTGGGCCTTTCTTGCTCCCGATAGAAAACAACGTCTACCTAGAAGCCTTTCAACATTTACATGAATCTGTATTGGAGAGCTGCTACAAAGTTAACAAAGCTCATGGTATGGATCCCTAGGAATACTTGGGCAAAAATCCCGAATTCAACAAGAATTTCAACGAGGCCATGGCCATTAACACTAGATTTGTCATGGCTTCCGTGGTGAAGATTTATGAAGATGGGTTTAAGTGTATGGTGATGTTTTTAGTTGTTGGAGGAGGTATGGGCTCTACCTTGTCCATCATTGTGAAGGAATATTCACACATTCGTGGGATTAATCTTGATCTGCCTCATGTCATTGCCGTTGCGCCTCCCATAACTCGTAATTAGATTTGTAATGTTGGTCACCATTAATATAATAAATTTGTTGATATATATAACATGATAGCAAGTTGATGATGATTTATGAATGGGAATAAAGGAGTGCTGTAGGAGTGGAGCATATGCAGGGAAATATGTTTGACCACATACCTTCTACCGATGCAGCCATGATGAAGGTCACGATTTCATCTATGGTCTTCTATTTGCATAAAAAATTTACTTGTGCCATTATTATTATTTATACATGTTGAGGAGGACCAATACTTTTCTATTATCATTTACTTCAGTGGATTTGTTGAGGGCTGATAATATTCTATTGTCATTTACTACAGTGGATCCTCCATGACTGGGTAGACGAGGAGTGTGTGAAATTGTTGAGAAAAAGCTACGAGGCAACGCCAGTGAAGGGAAAGGTGTTAATTGTGGAAGAAGTTGTTGAGGGAGACAAAGAAAATGAAAGCATGTCGAGGAGATTGGGATTGTTATATGATATATCGATGATGGTTTATACAACTAGTGGGAAGGAGAGAACAAGGAAAAATTCAAAGGACACAGTCGAAACTGCAACTAGAGATGCAGTTGAGAAAGTGTCTATGAGTTTTCTGATTTACGAAGACACCAAACTACTCATAGAAAAAGACATCAAGTTGAAATGGCAAGATGTCAATGATACACTCTCAAGCACATTTGGGGAAGATCTGAAAGACCGCTGGGTCTATGTGAATATTCACAAGTCTGGAAAGTACCGGATTCCATGTAGGTATCCCAGGTTTCCATGGATGGACATGATACATTGGATCATCTCACACACTGATCCCAAGACGATGGTGTTAAGAAGCGTTAGCGGGACAAAGCTTGCTACATTCAGGGCACAGAACTATCAATAGATGTACCCAGCAGCAGTGCAAACTCTAGGGATATCTTGAAGAGCTGGGTGAAGGAGCCAGCCAAGTTCAGGATGACACCTAACTAGGTTTATGAGATGAAGATACTGTGGAAGGCATATCAATACATGGTCATATTTTCATGCCACTTATACGGCCAAGAGAGAACAAAGACCTTCCCACAGAGTTGGGTGATTGTGTTGGACCAACTAACCAGTGAAGGCAGACCATGTAACTCGTCCAACATATTTGCTCACAGACTGAAGGAACAAGTAATAGAAGCCTGGCAGCGGCCCAAAGGTTAGCAAACAGAAATATACATTCTGGATGCAATATGTGCCCGTCAGCAGTTCTCAAGCTTTAGTTGGGCATGGACATCAGTGAAACCTATGTACATACTTACTGTGGATTGTTTTTCGAATGAAGCTTCAACAAAGTCATTACACAGTTGTCAGACCATTTTTTCACCCCAGTGTACAAGATGATATTTCAGTAGGATCCATCTTGCATGTCACAAGAAGCAATGGAGGCATTGATCGAGATAGCGAATTGGTATGCCTCACCTCTTGGCACCTTCATATGGATGTACAATGAAAAGAAGCCTTTACATGTTTTACCAAAGTTTTCCATGAACAAGCTCGTCATGGAAGAAGTGTCGTACCACATCTCGATAGGACTCTAATCTAGACTACATCAAAAGAAGAAGGCACCCTGTCCCACTCTTCCATCGCGGATCGAGTTGTATGAGATACAAAATCTTAAGAATGCTAATGCTGAGACTAATGAGTTCAAAAGATTTACCTTCAGTACTAGGAGTTTCAATTTGTATATCCCACATTGCTTGGTGAAAGAACATTGTTCGAGTGTGGTTTCCATGGATCCACAGGGTGTGTCATTGGCCTAAGGAAGGCCCATGGAGATACTGTCACAACTTCTCTAGGCTTAATGAACCAGTCGACATAGTTGTGGAATGGCTAGTAAAGCAGAGAGAAACAACATCTTAGAGAGAAACATCATCCATAGAAGCAGAGGGTTTAGAGTTTAGGGTTTAGGGTATCATGGTTGACTAGGGATAACCATGGTCAACCATATTCATCCATGTCAATTTTAGTCAACCACAGGAAATCATAATCAACCATGAGAAAGTATGGTAATCTTTGATCAACCATAGTTAGCATATAGTGAACCATGGACAACCATTATCAACATTAGTTGACCATGAGCAATTATGGTCGTATTCTATGAACCATAGTCACCATAGTTAACCATGTCAACCATAGTGAACCATTGTCAACCATAGTCATTGTGGTCAATCATAATCAACTAAGGTCACCATGGTTTACTACATCATTAACTATGGTTGAGCATAGTAAACTATGGTAGCCCGCAGATAACAATGGTTAACATTTCCAACCATCATCAATCATTATTGACTCTAGTCTTATGATTGACCATAGTCAAACACGTAAACCATAGTCTACTTTAGTTAGCCATGGTAAACAATAGTCAACGATGGTCAACCATCACCAGCCATCGTCATCTCAGGTTAACTATAATTGAGATTGGAAAATCATGGTCAACCATGGTTAAAATGGTCAAACATGCTCAATGAAGGTCACATGGTTGAACACTGCCAACCATGACCATCCATTGTCTACATGGACAACTGTAATTTATGATAGAAAACTATGGTCAAATTGGTCAAACCATGGTTAACACATTTGACCATAGTAAACCATGGGAAATCATGGTCAATGATGTTTTCACTGAACAAGAAGAGGGCGATCAGCCATATGATCCAGACACCAAGAAAATAAAGTTCGGCTTGATAGGCATTTTGAAGCTGCTGGTGCATGGAAGAAATGAGCAATCATGTGGGCCTTACTTGCTCCTAATAGCAAACAACGTCTACCTTGGAGGGCTGCTACACAATTAACAAAGCTCACGGTATGGATCGCTAGGAATACCTAGGCAACAATCCCGAATTCAACAAGATTTTCAACAAGCCCATGGTCACTAACACTAGATCCGTCACGGCTTCCGTGGCGAAGATGTATGAAGATGGGTTTAAGAGTATGGTGATGTTGTCATACGTTGGAGGAGGTATAGGCTCTGCCTTGTCCATCATTGTGAAGGAACATTCACACATTCGTGGGATTAATCTCGATCTGCCTCATGTCATTGCCATTGCGCCTCCCATAGCTGGTAATTAGATTTGTAATGTTAGTCACCATTAATATAATAAATTTGTTTATATATATAACATGATAGCAAGTTGATGATGATTTATGAATGGGAACAAGGGAGTGTTGTAGGAGTGGAGCATATGGAGGGAAATATGTTTGAGCACATACCTTCTACCGATGCAGTCATGATGAAGGTCACGATTTCATCTATGGTTTTCTGTTTGCATAAGAAATTTACTTGTGCCATTATTATTATCTCTACATGTTGAGGAGGACCAATACTTTTCTATTGTCAATTATTGCAGTGGATTTGTTAAGGGCTAATAATATTCTATTTTCATTTACTACAGTGGATCCTCCATGACTGGGTGGACGAGGAGTGTGTGAAATTGTTGAGAAGAAGCTACGAGGCAACGCCAGCGAAGGGAAGCATGTTAATTGTGGAAGCAGTTGTTGAGGGAGATAAAGAAGGTCAAGGCATGTCGACGCGATTGGGATTGTTATATGATATATCGATGATGGTTTATACAACTGGTGGGAAGGAGAGAATAAGGAAAAATTCAAAGGGTTGTTCGAGTCATCAGTTTCCCTAGTATGTTGCATGTCAGTCCTCAAGTTTTCTTTGGTTTTCAACTAACAGATTGCTTGCCATGAATGTCAACATTTCTCCAGGTATTGCAAGTTTTTTCCTATCTATCAATAGTTCATGTTCGATGGCCTCCAAGAGAGCAAGGTCAAAGGACACAGTTGAAAGTGCAACTAGAGATGCAGTTGAGAAAATGTCTATGAGTTTTCCGATTTACGAAGACACCAAGTTTCTCATAGAAGAAGATATCAAGCTGAAATGGCAGGATGTCAAGGATACATTCTCAGGCACATTTGGGGAAGACCTGGAAGACCGCTGGGTCTATGTGAATATTCACAAATCTGGCATGTACCAGATTGCATGTAGGTATCCCATGTTTCCATGGACGGACATGATACATTGGATGGTCTTGCACACTGATCCCGAGATGATGGTGTTAAGAAGTGCCAGTGCGACAAAGCTTGCTACATTCAGGGTATAGAACTATCAATAGATCTACCAGTTGTCGCAGCCGGTGATCATAAAGGAGACACCCTTCAACAAACCTAGCAGCAGTACAAACTCCAGGGATATCTTAAAGAGATGGGTGAAGGAGCCATCCAAGTTCAGGATGACACCTAAGAAGGTTTATGAGATGAAGATACTGTGGAAGGCATATCAGTACTTGGTCATCTTCGCATGCTACTTATACGGCCAAGAGAGAAAAAAGACCTTCCCGCAGAGTTGGGTTATTGTGTTTGACCAACTAAGCAATGAATGCAAACCATGCAACTCGTCCAACATGTTGGCTCACAGGCTAAAGAAACAAGTAACAGAATCCTAGCAACGGCCCAAAGGTTAGCAAGTATAAATATATATGTCCACATACATTCTGAATGTAATATGTGCCCGTAAGCAATTCTCATGCTTGAGTTAGGCGTGGACTTCAATGGAAACCTATGTACACACTTACTATTGATTGTTTTCCGAATGCAACTTCCACAGAGTCATCACACAGTTGTCAGACCATTTTGTCACCCCAGTGTACAAGATGATATTTGAGCAAGATCCGTCTTACATGTCACAGGAAGCAATGGATGCATTGATCGACATAGCGAATTGGTATGACTCACCTCTTGGCACCTTCATACGGATGTACAACGAGAAGAAGCCTCTGCATGTTTTACCGAAGTTTTCCATGGACAAGCTCGTCATGCAAGAAGTGTCGTACCACATCTCGATAGGACTCTCATCTAGACTACATCAAAAGAAGAAGGCACCCTGATGCACTCTTCTGTTGCGGATCTAGTTGTACGAGATACAAAATCTTAAGCATGCTGATGATGAGACTAATGAGTTCAAAATATTTACTTTCAGCACCGTGAGTTTCAATTTGTATAACCCGCATTGCTTGGTGAAAGAACATTGTTCGAGTGTGGTTTCCATGGATCCACGGGGTGTTCCAATGGCCTGAGGAAGGCCCATGGAGATACTATCACAACTTCTCTAGGCTCAATAAACCAGTCGGCATAGCTGTGGAAAGGTTAGTAAAGCAAAGAGAAGTAACATCATCCATAAAGGCAAGAGAAAGTTTGTCGACAACGCAGAGGCAGAACAAAGCTACAAGTTCAAAGTAGATCCACTTGTTTTGAAAGCAGCTTTGGAGATAGTGGCAAAGAGGCAACAACATGATAGGAGGAACACACAAAGACAAAAAGAGAAACAGAGGATAGAGGATACAGTGAAGGAGTTGCAAGAGTTGAAGCAACAACTCTGGGAAGAACAATAGCTGCATAGACAAGAGAAGGAAGCGTAGTAGGGACAAACATAATAGGAGGTGCAACATGCACATATTGATGAAATTGTGCCCATACAAGTTATAGACTCATCCGAGAAGCTATCACAAAGCATACAGGGTGAAGAGTCACAAGAGCGGAACTTTACTCAAGATATTGAATAGATACTTGTGTAAATGGATATGGAGATGGAGTAGCTAGAGTCAGAACATGACATTGAACTCATGCCTTACATCTAAGAGGTCAGCCCACCAGCTTCACCAAATCTAGAAGAAAAGCAAGTCCTAAGCGATCAAGGAGATACTGAGATCCTTGAAAAAAATTCGGAAGTAATGATGCACAACATATCATTTGATGAGTCATAGCATAGTGTTGTGCAATCACACAGAGTGACTACTCTCGATGTCCACACATCTCCTACGCAAATTGAAGAATGAGTGATCGCATCTGACATGCGGAAGAATCCAATAGAATTGGCCAATGCTACCAGATTGTATACCGAAGCCACCAGATCGAGTGTTCACTTCTTGATAGCAGAGAATGTGAAAATGTCTTAGGAGTTATAGACAGCCAAGCATGGAGGAGAACAAGTTATAACATCTTGCAGAGAAGTGTTGAAGAGAGAAATATTGAATAAGGTATCGTCTCTCGAGATAGTCATGCAAATGTTGTATTCTATATTTGTCACAATGCATAAGTCAGATGTCCATCTTAACAGTTCGCAGTAGCACTATGCTAGGAGAGCACGCATCTTGTCAGATTTGCACACTATCATCGACCGCATGAGAAAATGGACAATGAGACACAAGGGATCCCCATTACACTTTCCCAAGATGATGAAGCCCAAGGCGGTATATTTTAAGGCACACATCTGGAGTCATATCTGTAACTATGAGGAACTCCTGCAACTCATCTCTAGTTTGCAGGCTTCACATGCACAATGTTCAGAAGCATGGATGTTGTTATGCACATGCATGCGATCCCATGCATTGGGACACTCACCGAGGCAAAGACTAAGATTCAAGTCCGACTAGAGCTGGACATGTACTTTGACGAGTTGATATGCATAGACACCAACACAGACTTGGCGATAAATACAGGCACTATGCATTAGTATGTCACTAGTATGCCTGCACTCAAGATGATTATGCTCATGTTATCAAATGAGTTGGATAGAGGAGGAAAATTAGTGTACCTAAATGCAACAGAGGCAAGAATTCATTTCCAGAAATATGTCACCACAGAGTACATGGACACCATCATGGATTACCAATCTTGGCATCAATTCGCCACCATCAACCCATAGTCGTCTAAGTCTTAGTGATGTCTTGCATGGATTGATCAAACCCATTTTTTCTCACATGGGTACATGTGCAGATTGTATGTAACATCTTGTAAAGTTAAATTCCAAGTATCAATAGTTGAATGTAATAGTCATAGAGTAGTTGAAGAGTCATGAGGGTAGATGAACAATCACAAAGGGGAATGTCAAGGGTCACCCAACTCTTTTCTATTTATAGAACCTCATAACTCATTGTACAGGCTATTGGGGAGCCAAGCTTGCTATGGGATTATCTTGCAGAGAGCTTGGAGTGTATTATAACGAGCCTTGACTTCTCCACAGTGTAGAGCTATTACATGTCTTTGGAGGAGCAGGTGGAAGTGACTGGAACATTCTATTATCAAGACTAGTGGTTGGTCATGGTTTTATTGTATGATTGGAAATTTTGCTTTTAATATACAGAGCCAGCACATTTCATGCATATGTTGTTTTTTATCTCAACTATCTTGGTTACTTTAATGATATATGTATATGTTTGATTACGCATGTATGTATGAAATTTTTCTGTATATGTATGTATGATCTTACTAAGATGTGTTATTGGTTTTACCATCACTTTGAATCGTTGGCTAACCTACATTCCTATTTGTAATGCATCTTTGCTCGTGTGTTCCTTTCTTAGTCGCATTCTTTCATAGCTTTCCAAGGGACGCACTCACCCCACTTTCCGTGTGTTAGAACCCTTCATGCACCTTCCTTAACTTGCTACACTGGTCACACCCTTGCTACCAACAAGGACATCCTACTTACCTCCACATGCAACCATAGTCAGGGTGATACCGTATGACCTACTACTAGGACTCCTACACCAAAAAGTCTGAGGTCTAGTTGGGACTTCTTACCAGGGAGATCCCCTAACATGTTGGCGGGTCCAGCACCATCAACACGAAGCCAAGGTGAAAAGTCCTCTACTTGAGCTATGACGGTTTATATATAACAAATGACGTGACTCTCCACCTCCCATGTGACTCTTTACCTCCCTCATGACTCTTGAGCTCCCATGTGACTTTTGAGCTTCTATGTGATCTTTGAGCTCTTACATGACTCTAGGAATTCCTAGAGACTTTCCAAATTCCATGTGTGGCCCTTGGGACTCCATGCATTTTCCATTATCTTATTTTTGGAAATACAAAATTAGATTCCACAGATTTTGGAAAAATACATGGACAACTTAAGACTTTTATGATGGTACTTTGAGAAGCCATAATTTGGCGAATGTGACGAAGAATTCATTGTAATGCATCAATGCCAAGTTCTCCTCTTTGTTGCTATGTATTCTTATCCTTCATGATATATCTTGGTTATATGTCTTCATATCAATCCTCCAAAATCAGTTGGTTATAACATTAGGGTCTTCCATGTCATCCCAATCTTCATCCATCTATCATAGTTTACAGTTCGTTTATTTCCACCTTTGACGATACCTTTTTATTTCACTTCCACAAGTTTCTTCTTGTAAGTTCTCCTTGATGTCCTCCTTAAGCATCATCTTTGCATGTTAGGATGATAACACTTACAAATAGAGTTCACTCTTGGAAAGACAATATCAGTCCCAAAATCAACTAATCTACCTTTTTTTCTCATGCAAGATGTTGATTGTGATGGGAAAATGGAACAAGGGCTAAGAGGGAGGCATTCCTTAGCGTGGTTCATGGGTTCAAGAGGCAAGGAGTGAGGGACTGAGCACTAAGGTTGTGCAGTGTATAGTAGCAAGGGAGGAAGAGGCAAGCTTATGCACATTGCATAGGTCCTGGAGGCAGAGAAGGCATGCTTTCTCACTGAGAATACACAATGCACAATGCTTGAGGAGATGAGTCTAGGGATTGTGATGTTAAGAACTGGAAGGTTTAAGGGTGGCCCTACTTCTCAATGAAAATGTGTAGTGTGTAGTGAAGGCAATGTTAGTCTAAGCATTATGCAGAAGGAAACTTTACGAGACAAGGGAGGCAAGTTTGGGCACTATAATTGTGAAACACATAATGGTTGAGGAAGAGGCTAAAGGGATTTCATAATTGAGGACTATAAGGTTTCAGAAATGGAACTACCATCCACTAAGAATGCGTAGTGTGCAATTCAGGGTAGGATTACTCCAGACTCATGCAATGGAAAAGTGTAGGAAGTAAGGTTGATTGCCTGTGCTTTGAGGTTTCTCAATGCACAGTCAAGGATGATGTCCACTAGATGGGCGTAATGTGTAGGTCCAAGAGGTAAGGATTTCATCACTTAGGCTTAGTAATGCACATTACGCTCATCACATAGCTAGAATTTGAATGTGCTCATGAGTTGTGCAAGAGGTGAGGACAAAGAAGAACTCTATAATTGAGTAAGTGTGATATCAATGGGAAAAGAGAGTAAGAGCATATAACAAGCCTTGAACATGATCTCAGACACATATACACCCATGCACATAGTGACAAGATATATTGTACCCAAAACCAACATGAATACAACAAAACGATAGTAAAACGACACTTATCTCCAAGTGCAACAATTAAGATATATCATTACAAAACAAGTGTCAACTACAACCAAAAGATGCATTATGCCATGAGAATGTGTCCAACGCATGTTCTAATAACAAATAGGATCAACTAACGTAAGAGTGTGCACTTGAGTTGCCTCTTAAAGGTGCACCAATGGCACCTTTAACAAAAGATAGCACTTCAGGCTTCTTTAGAAAGGAACTTGAACACTTAAAAAAAGTTAGAGAACATGCATGAAACAACTTCAACGACTCAAAATGACAGTTTTCACACTATCACCTGAAAGCTCCAAAATTTGAATGTAGACAAAATTTAAAAGTATTATAACATTGATAACAATACCCTCAATAAAATTTGCTTGACATTTAACTAAAATTACAATCCAAAAATATTTACCTAATCAAAAAAAATTCTTGAATTAACCATAATAACCTACTGATAATTTTCTTGAATTAACTAGTCTATGATGATTAACTTATTTAGTAAACTCAAAACATAAGCTTATTTATCTAAATAAATTCTATGCCTAACATAAGAAGATTTCACTTATCAAGTTATCTTGTTCCAGAATTTGGTCTACTAATAGACCTACACTTTATTTTACCTCCTAGCTGTGAGATTACTATTCCAGTAAATCTCCCCCATGTTATTCTTGATCCCATGAAAATTCTTCTCTCCCACGAGAACCTTGTTTTCCTAACTATCTGCTATTATCCAAACATAGCTATCACAAACTATTTGACCTTTCAGCACAACTCTCTCTTTTCCTCTTGCTGACCTCAGATACCATTATCCTCTTGATCTTCTTGTGTAAAATACTCCATAATTTAGTTTTGGGACAGATATATATATATATATATATAATATATAATATATATATTATATATATATATATATAATATATACCTGAATCTCTTGCCATTCAATTATGTGATTAACGTCATAAACATATTTCTTAAGTAGAGAAACATGAAAGACATTGTGTACATGAATGTGACTAGGAAAGGAAAGTTGGGAAGCCACCAATCCGATTCGAGCTAGGATTTGGAAAGGCTCGCAAAATCGTGGTGCTAATTTAGCACATCCAGACAATTGCAAGGTTTTTTTCTTAGCTCGTACTCTAATGTAGACATGATCCCCTAGTTGTAATTCCCTGAAGCTCCTCTTCCGATCAACAAAGTTATTTTCTCAGTCTTAAGCAGCTTTTAAATTGACTCATACCTTTTTCACCATCTCTTCCATTTCTTCTAACATGTCTGGCCCTAGCATCATCTTATCCTTTGGACCACTCCAACTCAAAGGTGTCCTACACTTGCGCCCGTATAATACCTCAAAGATACTCATCTATAAGGATGCATTGTATCCGTTGTTATAGGAAATCTCTACCAAGTGTAGATAGTCCTCCCACTTAGTTGGTTGTTGCATTACATAGGTTTGTAGCATGTCTTCAACAACTTGATTTACTCGCTCAGTCTATCCATCCATTTTAGAATGATATGCAGTGCTAAAGTGTAGATGTGTGCCCAATCCCTCAAAAATGGCCTTCTAGAAGGCTAATGTAAATTTTACATCTTGTCGAAAATGATCATCTTAGGGATTCCATGTAATTTGAAAATGTTTTGCATAAAAATCTTAGGAATTTGTATTGATTTATAAGTTGATTGGAGAGGTATAAAATGAGCAGACTTGCCCAATTTGTCCACCACCACCATGATTGAGTCATTTTGAGTTTTTGACTTAGGCAGTCCAGTAATGAAATCGATGGATATGGTTTCCCATTTCCATTCAACGATAGGTAGAGGGTGAAGTAATCTCGCTAGGTGTTGGTGCTCAGAATTTACTTGCTAGCACTCTAGACATCTGACTAAATATTCTACTACCTCCTTCTTCATACCAGGCCAGAAAAATTGCTTCCACAGGGAAGAAATCATTTTTTGATATCCGGGGTGGCCTACATAAGGAATCTTATGATATTCATCTAAAAATAATTTTTTAAGATGTTTCTGGTTAGGCACATATATCCTCTTCCTATAAATCAACAAATTTTCTTCATTTATTTCATATCCCAATTGTTATTCATCGTTGTTTGAAATTTTTTCTTTATGCCATAAATGTGTATATACCGAATCTTGCATGGTTGATTCATGAATCTGCTAAAAAAAGGTAGTTTGTGATTCACTAGAAAAAAATTCATATAAACAATTTACCTTCTGACTTAAAGCATCTACCACCTGATTTTATTTTCCCTTCAAATGTTTGATTTCAAAATCAAATTCACTTAGGAAATCTGCCCAATGAGCTTGCCTAGCATTTAAAGTGGACTGTTTGAAGTAGTTAATCAAACTATGGTGATTAGTCATTGACATATATTTTTACCCAACAGGTGATGCTGCCACATCTTCAAGGTATGAATCACTGCTCTCAACTCCAAATCATATGTTGAATACTTTTCTTCGTACTATTTAAGCTTTCTTGACTCGTAGGAAACCACCCTACCTTCTCGCATTAATATGGCACCTACACCTTCCTTGCTACCATCCGTACAAACCACGTATTCTATGTTTGGATCAACAATCCTCAAAATGGGTGTTGTGGTAAGTAGATGTTTTGAGTTGATCAAAGATCCTTTGATAGTCAGCGGTCCATTTGAAGGCTTTTCCATTCTTTTGTAGAGAGGTAATAGGATATGTCACACTAGAAAAACCTTCCACAAATCTCCAATAGTATTCTGTTAGACCCACGAATGATCTTATGTCAGCTACATCCTTCGGTACTGGCCATTCCATTATAGTTCTTATTTTTTTTGGATCTACTACGATTCCATCCTTGGTGATGACATGTCCCAAGTACTATATTTTCTCTTTAAAGAAATCACATTTACTGTACTTGGCGTACAATTGGTGTTCTCTTAGGACTTGCAGAACAATACGGAAATGCTCCTTATGTTCTTCTATGTTCTGAGAGTAGATCAGTATGTCATCAATAAAGATTAATACAAATTTTTCTAAGAACTAATGGAATATGTTGTTCATGAGGCACATGAAGGTTGTTGGGGCACTAGTTAGCCCAAATGGAAAAACCACGAACTCATAATTTCCATAACGAGTCCTGAATGTAGTTTTTGCAATCATTCATCCTTTATTCTGATCTAATGATATCGAGATTGGAGATCGATCTTTGAGAATATGGTCACACCTTTCACCTGGTCAAATAACTCCTCTATACGAGGGAAGAGGTATTTGTTTCTAATGGTCATCTTATTTAGCTCATGGTAATCCATGCACATTTGCAGGGTTCTGTCCTTCTTTTTAACAAATAATATTGAAGCTCCCCAAGGGGACACACTGATATACTTTTTATCAAGAAACTCTTCAAGTTGCATTTTTAATTTTGTGAGCTCTGATATGCTCATTCAGTCAGGTGCTCAGGAAACTGGGGCAACTCCCAGAATTAACTCAATGGTAAAATCTATGTCTCTCTTTGGGGGTAGACCCGAAATTTCCTCAAGAAATACATTTGGAAAATTTTGTATCATAGGTATTTTCTCTAGTGACACAATTTTATCTTTAGAGTCAATGTACCCTACTTGTACTGCATAAACTTGGCAGCCTTTTATGATGCACTTTTCTAATTGGGAAGCTGTTATAGGACTTAATTGCAGAGGTTTTTGAAAACCTTGAATTTTCTGCCTCTCCCCTTCCTCATCCCTGTAACTAATAGTTTTGGTTTTACAATTTATGAGGGACCAATGTTTTTCCAATTATTCCATTCCTATAAGGATATTGTATGACCCTAGGGGTAACACATTCAAATCAGCTATGATAGGTTGATTATCTAATTTTAAAGTACAGTTACTTACTTTAGACAAAACTTTCATTTTGCTACTATGGCTAGCTCTACTAACCACATATTTTTAAATTTAACAACGTGCAATTTACATCGTTCCACTATCATGGGACTAATGTAACTTAAAGTGGCCCCAGGATCAATTAAAATAAAACAAGTTTGGTCAAAAATAGTACCTTCAAATTCAACCATGGTTGGCTGAAATTCTACCTGATGATCTTCAAGGGTCGCACTAATTTTAGGAATGCTCCTTGCCACTTCTCCCATAGTAAATGCCTCCTGTATTTGTGATATCTGATCGGCTCCCTTGCGGTGAGGACAATTTTTGACATAATGTGGGTCTTCACATCCCCAACACTGTACAGGTGGTCTATTAGTTGATTCTGCTTCATTTCTGCCAACTTGCTCATTCGTCCTAGTTTTGCCTGGTTCTTTAAATCTGGTTTGATTCTTATTCACATTTCGATTAGTTTCATATTTATATAATCCTTTGTGATACGTGGCCTTATTCCCCTTGTGGTTGGGAATAAATTTACTTCCTTTTTTGTTAGCCCACCTCTTACTCATATCTCCCTTTGGCTTATTTTGTCAGTAGCATATCTGTGCTTTACGAATAACTTTGTCCATGGTTTTTGGGTTGTCAAACTCCAGCCATTCTTTCATGACCAATGGAAGGCTACTAATAAACCACTATACTTTTACTTTTTCTTCACGAATATAAGGGACCTATTGCAGTAATGATGTAAACTTTGGTATAAACTCATCCATGGTCATTTGGACCAGTGGGAGATTATGAAATTCTTTTTCTTTTTAATCATAAAATATTTTTGTTATATATTTTTCTTTAAAATATTTCTAAAATTTCTCCTAGGTTATGTATTTCTCATTGACTCCACGAACTATTTTTACTTCCTCCCACCACAATGTGTCTTTCCCTTGTCGCTGGAAAATGGCAAGACGGGCATTCAAATTATGATCATACTCGTGCAGCTGGAAATACCTCTTCATATTAATTAGCCATGCTTTTGTTGCCTCTTCTTGTTCACCATCGAAGAGAGGAGGCTTGATTTTCCAAAACTCCCCTTGGAGTTCAATCTTATGTCTTTTTTGAGTCTTGTGGTCGGACACATTATCTAATTCTTCTTCTTTGTTTTCTTCACCACCTTTAGTCTCCACATTCTGAGTTTGAAACTCTTATCCCCCTATTGTATTGTCATGGTCAGGGTTGGGGATTAGTGGCTGATGATTCTATCTATTTGATAGAATTTTTAGGATCTTTTCCTGCTCCTTCATCAACCTTTAATTGTTTGTCCGGAGTCGGGCCATTTCACATTTCAATTCTTGTACAATCAACCAATATCTGTATTTGGATTTTGCAGCTCATCGCCCAGCTACACCCAAACCTCAGGATTGCCTTCCTGAAATGATGTTGGTCCTGTTCCCATTACATAACCGTTGGTAGATTCCCAATTCTCCTAATGTTGATTGGTCCCTACCTCCTACATGCACATCACTGAGTTTGTTATTCCTTATTGCAGAGACCTCAGTTTTAGAAACTCGAGTGCTCTGATACCATATGTCACACATCCACACGTTAGTAATAGCATATATATATATATATTATATATATATATATATATATATAATAATATATATATAAATATATATAATATATATATATATATATATATATAAATTTACCATGTCGTCCAAAGCATTGTCTCTCTCTATTTCTTGGAAATAATATATCTATGATATCATTATAGAAATAATAATAAAATCTATAATTAAAATAAATAACGAAATTGGTAGTCAACATTGTTAATGAATATTTAAATTATTTGTTTCGTAAGTGTTAGCGAAATTGGTTATATACATCAATAGATTTACTTATGGATTGAATGAATTACATTCATTTCCCAGTGCTATGCCTGGATTGGTACTTAAATGAAGCTCGGTCATAGCCTCATAAACTGGCCATTTGACTCATATGTATTTATTGGCTCTGGTTGTTTCGTCCTAGGTGGTGGTCTGACGTGCTCCTTCTTATCCAGCGCCCACATGGCCCTCGAGATTGTCTTCCCCATCGATGATCCTTAGCTATTCTCTGGATCAGACGGTGTTGGAAATAGGCCTTCATTGCCTAAGTGTAATGGTTCTGTTTGGTCTTTGTGACTATCCAGAGAAAGACTATCTCTGCCTCTATTCTAGGTTTTATAGTTCAGCTCCGTTTCTTCGGGTTACCTTGCTCATAATCGTGGTCCACATGTATTCCATCTCCGACCTCTAACATTATGACTTTATTCTGGCTTGTCTTGCATTTTTCAATCAATTTCCTTGGTGCTTTTGATTCCATTCTTCTGCGACAAGGTTTTCGCCATGCTTTTTGATGGTAAGTCTCACAGTAAGCTCTTCAATTTTTTTCTTTTACTTAAGCATTATTATAGTTTGAATATCACTGAGTTTTAATGTTGTTACCCGTCTGGCTTGGGTGGAATATTTTTACAGGTTCAGGTGTTTTAAGTGGTATTGTGGGGAAGCCCTCATACCAACCTTGATGTATCAAGAGGTCAAACCTACCTTGCACTCGGTACTTAACTCCTTTTCATTTTTCTGTTGAAATGTCTCGTGGCCAGAGAGTTGGGGTTTCCGAATTACAGTGATTAATTTATTGTAGATTTCTCAACTGTCTAGAGTTATTATCAAATTACCTATGTTTTATGTACCTTTTAGCTACAATTAACTTGTGCGACCTCGACCCATTTCATTGTTCGCATAAATCTGGGCATTTCATGCCACTACTGTGTGTATTAAGGGTATTCTTAAATGGCACATTTTTGGACTTATGTAAATGTACATATGTTCTGGCTATTTTGCTATAGTGTATCTCCATTTCTAAACTGTGCACATTTCCTTAGTCTTATTGGTCAAGGCATGGAGAATATATGAAGAGTTCAATTGTTTAATATTAATGTAGTCTAAGTGAATGTTTTTAACCCTTAATTGAGTTAGCAATCTGGAACTCCGATCCTTCTCAATTCGGGTTTTTATCTTGGTTTTGAAATTTCATAAATTAAATGTATGAATATTGTTGTTTTTCTCTAATCTACAACCGAGAATAGCTATTGATTTTATTTTCTTAGTGTTGCAGTTTACATGTTACCTCTGAAAAAAGCGGTTATGTTACTCTTTAGTATTTCTAAATTTTTATATGGGCCTTGATACTACTGGTGTTTATTTTATGAATTTTAGAGTGTAATAATATTTATTTGCCAACTTTCGTTTTACGACTGTAATTTCATATATGAGGGAAAAGATTATTTAATTCTACTTTCTATTGGGTTTTAAGTTATGTGAACATGAAGCTATGAACAGTTTCGATTTTTGTTCCTTCCACTGAAGCATTTCTTCTACACAGTAATTGTTTTACCTGAAATATTGGATTAAGTTGATGCAGAATTATGACTAGTGTGGTTCTTTCAAGTTAATTCATTATACTATGTTATAAAACTCTATCTCATATTTAGCTATACTTGCTATTAATTCATAATCGGCTTCAGTTTTCTTTTCTTGAATTGTATTTAAGTACTAGCTATTCATTCTTCCTTAGTATTTGCACTGTAATTTCTATTATGAATATAGAGATAATTCCTATTAGCTTTTTGTTAACCATTCTATTCGTAAACGTATTATTCATGGAACAGTTAAGGAATTTTTTTTTTTTTTTGGAAATGTACACAAATAACCCACTGATAATTTTCTTGAATTAACCAGTGTATGATTATTAACTTATTTAGTAAACTCAGAACATAAGCTTATTTATCTAAATAAATTCTACGCCGAATATAGGAAGATTTCACATGTTGTTCTAGAATTTGGTCTACTAATAGATTGTCACTTTATTTTTCCTCCCAAGAGAGTGAGATTACTATTCTAGTAAATCTCTCCCGCACTATTTTGGATGCCAGGGAAATTCTTCTCTCTCTCGCTGATCTCTACTACTCTTATCTTCTTGATCTTCTTGAGTAAATACTTCAAAATTTAGTTTTGGGATAGATAATTGTCTCTCATAACTAATTAACGAGTAAAATAGTGTTTACTAATAAATGTACAATTCATTTTTCATTAACTAAACTCAAAAATAGTTTATAATTTAAAATAGTAGCAGTTTATTTGGTTGTAATAAAATGAATATCTACATTAATGAGCGTTATTACAATTGTTATGGTGCAGAATCCATTTCCAAACCATCGACAACTCCATGAACTAAAAAAGTCGCTAACTTGCTACCATATAATAAACGTTACATGAATAATTTCTCCAACACTCAAAACGTTCAACAAAAATTAGCTAATTTTTGTGGGGGCCAAATGTCAGACTCATTGTTTGAGAATATGTACACGTTTTTGTACATCTTCACACAAAAGCCAACTTTACGTCACACCAAGAAAAATGCAAGTGGGCTTTATTGTGCTCATAAGCCTCGGAGAGAAAATGGAGAGTGCAAGTGGGCTTTATTGTCCCCGTACTGCTAATAAAATTGGGAGACAAAAAATAGGATTTAGCATTGAACTCGACTTCTCAGCAGCAACTACCCCTAAAATTTGCCTTCGGCTCCATAACAGGAAACACACAATAATTTTTGTTATTCAACAACTTTAGTGTGTTCATCGTCAGTAATAATTATAGCTGCGCGGTACCGAACTCCAAATCTGGTGTTTTAATTTTTTGTTTTCATAATGGATTTGTTTTTAGTATGATTTTTTGGATTTTTCTGGTGTCCGAATTTGGAGAAAATTTCAGTAATTTTGATTTGTGTTATTTAAACTGGTTTTTTGACTTCATATATGGATTCAGCACTCTAAAAAGCCTAGGTCACTTCAAATGTGCAGGAGTTACCATCAAGCTTGTGACTTCAATAAATTCCTGCAAGATTTTAGAGATATTAAACTAGAAAAACCTACCGAAAAAACATCCAAAAAATCACACTAAAAACAACTTTTTTCATAACTATCATGTTACCCTTTTCAAAGAATAAAGGACTAGATACTAGCTGTCTGTGCATACTATCACTGGTATGGGCTAATTTGGAGGACTGTTTAGAGATTTTTCGATTGATATTGTTCAAGAGAACGTTTCCTTAAACACCATAGGATCTATAAGAGCAAATGAATATACCACGTGGTGGCTAATCTTTTTACTGTTCATTTTCCTTGCAAAATCAATGAATAATTTTGTGGAGGTATAACAGGAATTGACTATGTATATGAATCTTTAACTGGATTATTAATTTTAATTTCCCAAAAAATATGAGTACCCGGTGGAGTAATAATACATCAGACTTGGTGTCTGGATCGTCTGCCTGATTTGCCTCTTCCTCTTCAGTAAACACGCCATAGGAAGCAGGGAACCTCAGAATTCTGTGAGTATCCCATATCCACATGGGAATTGTTATTTGATGAGGAATTAGCAGCAATGTGAAAAGCAATTGGGCGAATGTTATTTCTAATCTTATAGCAATGTAAATGCTCTTTGACATGCTAGGAAAATAGCATTCGCCCTCTCTCGTCACGGTCCATTCATTTGTTTACATGCTGGAGAGAGAAGACGAATGCTATTTCCCTCCCATATCAGAGGGGAGGGCATTTATATTGCTCTGGGCTAGGGTTGGAAATAGCATTCGCCAACGAAAAGGGGGACCTCCGTTGCCTCGTGTGGCAATGATGTCAGGAATGTTGAGCAACACCGCTGCTTTCAAAGCCAACGGCTTGATGGCAGAGAGTATCATGCCATACAGCTGGAGCTCGTGCGTTGCTGCGGGATCCCGTGATGAATTGATGTGTTGGCCGGTGGCAAGAGTCAAAACATCATCAATGGAGTCCTTGGGATCTGCTGCCATGTGAGCAGAGATGATGAAGGAAAGGAATGAGGATGGAAGGGGATGAAGCGATGTTTTACAGAAGCTGCTGATGGATTTATACATGAAACTTGAGTCGCTGCCCTGCTGATCGATTTATGTAGCAAATACATCAAACTTGAGAGGCTAGGAGCTGCTTTACATCAATCCAGGGATATGATTCAAAGGATTTTTCGTCATCTTCATCCACACTAAACATGTGCGCAAATAACTTCGCTAACTTCAATTGGACAATAACATTAAATAATATTTAACATCGCAGACAACAAATTTGATTATTTTTTATAACTATAGATAGGGACTATTTTCTCAACTAACTTTCCTCATCTATCACGTGGAAACTGGAAACTATTACATTGTTTATGTAAAATAATATTTTTTTATAATTATAAATATATGTTTTCTCACTCATTTTCTATGAATCATAAGATATAATTTTAAAATAAATTATTAAAAGTAATATTTACGGAAATTAACAATCATATTAAAGAATTTTACATGTTACTTCCACAATTATTTAATATAATTGTGGAAACTAAATATTTATATTATTTTATAATGAAATAAGTATTATTATTTTATAATGAAATAAGTATTACATAGTAGTTAACTTTTGTATTTGTGACTTTTTTTAAATGGAGCTAAATAAAAATAAAAATATTGAATTTAAATCAATTTAGGTTATATTTATTGGTTAATTGAGGTATCTGTTAATTGTAATTAGGCACCGTGTTGTTAACATCTTGGTTATTAATTCCACTTGTTGAAATATGAATTCATTACTATAAGTGGATTATGACCTAAAACTACTTTTGATTGACTATTCACCTCACATGTGGAAACACATGTGAATAATCCAAAACACAAAAGTATTTGACATGACTAAAAGTTCACCCCCTTAAAAACCACCATCAAGATATTTTAGGTGGTCAAGTCTTGTCAACGTGCACATGATGATGTAGTTGCATATTACCGTCTTAGACATCAATGAAAAATAAACCAATAACATTTAAAAATATATATTTTTTAATAAAATAATAATAAATTAAATACTATTGAAATAAATGAAAACATTAATTATTAAGAAGGATTGTATATCATTAAAATATAAAAGATATTAATTTGATTTTTTTCATTAGAATTGAATTATGAATTGATCCTTTTATTAAGTCGATAGTATCTTTTATTAAGTCCGTTGTTATATTATATATATAATAAAATATTGTAATATGTACATTTAAGAATATTAATAGTGTAATATGTTCAATTAAAGATATTCATATAATTTTGTTATTTATTTCAATGTCAAAATTATTATATGAAATTGATCAATTAATTCTTAATCTTATATAAAAAGATAGAAATTAAAAAATCTAATTTTAACCTTTTAAACATATAAAATTTTTATATAAATATAATTTATTTAAAAAATTAAATTTTATCCTAAAAACTAGAAATTACTTAATATTTAATTGAATATATATATGAGATTACCTATATTTAATTAATTATAATAAAAAATAATAATTTATTATTTTTATTGATAATTTAAAACATTATATATCTTATTTTATAAGAATATATATAATCATATTAATTTTGATAAAATTTGTAATTTAATAATTATTATTTTCAATTAATCAACCGAAATTAATATAAATTTTTAACCAATTTCAAAGTAAAATCCAACTAAAAAGACTGCTAAAATCAACCAAAAAATAAAAGGTGAAAAAACACATGAAGGGATTTGTTTATGTAATTATTAACCCATGCCTCCATCATCATAAAGGGATTTGTTTATGAAATTATTAACTGATCTTCCATCAACCATGGCGGTTAATAAATCCAATGTTATGGGGCCATAAATGAACGGCCGGTGTATATGTCCAACGTTTGATTTTGCTAGGCCGAAATTGAACGGTAGAAATATACACCCGCCGTTCATTTTTGGCTAAATAGCATGGGAAATATGCATCGCCATCAACCATGGTTTGAACTTGCGTTATTGGTACCACCTCGATCGGTGAACCAAAATATTGACCGTGCACAGCGTATTCAGGAAAAAATATACAATCTGTATAAATGTTTACATATCCTCGAAAAATCGTGGTTGCTTTCACAAAGATTCATACCAAAAGGAAAGGGTACCATGACAATTATGATAATAAATATGAAAATAATATGAGGAAATGCGATAAAGAAAATAAAGAAATAAATTTAACACTGACTATAAAAATATTTTAATGACCAAAAAAAATAATTGAAACTAAAAAATTCAATGACTTTTTAATAGGAGAAATAAAAGAAAGGTGCAGTTAATTAAATTTTGAATAAAAAATCAATATGTTGTGTTTATTAATAATAAAATTTATATGGGTGGTAAATAAGATATTTCAATATGCTTAATTTTAAAGTGTGTTTAAAATCATAATAAGGATATAGATGGGCTTGTTAATGTTATTAATGAGGAGTTTTGGGGTTGTGTTTGTCACACTTGGACATGATGTTCATTAACGAAGAGGGGCTAAGCCAACCCTCTCCATGCATTCAAATGCAAGAGATGAGATCGTCTCAACTCATTATAAACATGTCCATATGATGTTTCTATGAGCTCTTTGAGGTGGTTTGTGAGGAGGCGAGGGTAGGTCCTCAACCTCCCTGTGGTTGATATATGTTCCAACTGGTGGTGAAGGGAGATCTATGCTTGGGTTTGAGCCATGACGCCGAGAACACAATTGTGTTGTAGGTGTGAGGAAGGGGAGAGGAGTCCACATGCGTAGAGAAAAGTGAGGCTCTTTGTTCATGACTCAATTGCCACTTACTTCAATGTCGTTCTATCATAAACAAGGAAGGAGATACGTAATTGGAAACTCAGGCTGAGGTGGAGAGACAATCCTAGTCCAATTCAAAAATCTTAGAGGATATGTCTGAAGGAGATACGTAATTGTAGACTCAAGTTGGGGTGGAGAGACAATCCTAGTTCAATTCAAAAATCTTAGAGGATATGTATACTTGGTATCTTGACACTGGGCACACCACGAGAAGGAAGAATCAATATCTAAACTTTGTGGCCTTGCACTGGAAAATGAAAAATTTGTTGGGACTTTTCGTAAATGACAAGAAAGTGGAATGGTATAATGTCTTTGCCACTTTGGAAGATATAAAAAGAATTCTTAGAAATCAATATTTTTCTTAGATTAGATTGATTATCACCTTGCTCATGTGGAGGGGCATATTGCACATGAATCCGATAGTGGGGATCTGCCAAATCCACCACGTTCAAGGGATAGGATTCCTCCAACAGTTACATCCTCTAATAATGATTAAAGTTTCTATCTTTTTGCTTTGTATTTTTGTGCCAACTAGGTTTTAGCTCAACCCTCTCAAGATGGCTTACACATTTATGATGTATTCAGGCTATTGTTATCTATGTGCCAAAACCAATGTAGCTCTTTATTTTGTAGATTTTGTAGCCATGGGTATTTGGTGAAATGTTGGCTTTTTTGGATAGGGTAATGGATTGAGGATAATTAAAATCCTCAATGGGAAATTTAGAAAAGCTATGTAATCCTGGGTTTTTTTGGCAATACAAAGTATTAATTTACAAAAAACATATTGAGGGAAAATCAACATTTCAGTTAAAACATTTTAAATAGCCTCATTATTCTACAATTTGACTATTTTTCAAATACAATTTCCCAAAACTTTTGTTTGAAATCCAACAAATATTTTTTGGAATTACAAGTCTAAAATGTGTAGTCTATACATTCCATGTAGCTAAGGGAATTGTCAAGGCTGTTGGGCACCTAATCCTCAATGTGTTAGTGTGGAAGCCGAATGGACAAAAGGAGTCCAAGAGACCTTGGGATGTGAATCCCAACGGTCACAACAATGTACTATAAATGTATATCTCCTGTTAATAAAAAATGAACTCACATGATTTATGTTTCCTATTTTATGTTTCTCATGTGTGTTTAACATGGTATCAGAGCAGGTGTATTCTTTCCCTGCATAATTAATTTGAGACATTTGTTTTATGGCCTCTCTGTGCAGTTTATTTCTACCATAAACTTCATGAATATTTTCTCATGAATGTCAATTCAGCTAAATTTTAACTGCAACCTGTTAATACCGCTGCCTGAGCTGCTCCTCCATATAATTAGATGCTCCTAACACTGCATGCGCTCTGTCTTGAGAATTTTCTGCTTGAAATCTGCTGCTGACTGACATCTCTGACCTCTGCCTCTACCTTATTCCAGCGCTGCTCTGCCTCTGCCTTATTTCCAAGAAAGGACGTGCCCGTGCCGACTAAGAGAATAAAGAAGTATTGAATAAATCCATCTGGCTTGCAAAGCCCGTTGGATAGTTTCCCCTGTCCGCTGCAATTCAAGGGAATGGACAGCTGTTGAGATTGAATGATGAAGTCTTAAGGAGAGAAAATAGGGAATATAGATCTTTCACCGTAAATATCTGTGAATGTGTAGTTTTTTCATAAAGATTCAGCTGCAAATAGAGAACAAGTCGCTGAAAAACGAAGTAATCCATGAATTCAACCTGAATAAAGGAATCTTAAGATTTTTAGTTTGCTTACGAGGGAACAAAAATATTCTCTTATTCAGGGGTTTTAATGTTTTGTGGACTGAATCTCCTGAAGTTTCTTTAAGGGGAAAGAACGGGTGAGAATTTATTTAGTCCCGTAAAATTGACAGTAAAGGTTGAGGATTCGGCTTACTCTTTACTCAGAGTAGAGAAACTCAGGGAAAGTTGAAACTTAAAGGGTGCTAATAGTAGTTTTTCAAGCAATTTCAGTTTGCTAAAGGATTTATGGCTATATATCTATGTGCTGACATATTAGTTTGGGCAGTTAGGCTTTGAAGGTTTTTGTTTCCTGTAAAATCCCCTTAAACAGGGCCAAATCTTCGAAGTTCTGCTCCATTTTAACCAAATAAAGTAGATTGACCATGAAGAAGTGTTAAAGAGCATTTCTTATGGCCAGATGCGTTATGAGGCAGCGCTCGAAAAGAATATGGCAGAAGGGATGTTTTGATATATTGTTTCTTTCATACATACGTTGGTATTATTAATATGATTGTGGAGTTTATTCTGACATTGTGGGCGCCACAAAACACTGTACTGTTGACTAATATAAGCCAGAGGATGAACACTATACAATTTTCTAAGTATTTGGACATGTGAGGAGGTTTATCACTGTTGTTTCAACGTGCTAGAGATTCATTCCAATGCCGATGACATGGTGTTATAATTATTGAAGTTTTGATAGCCATCATTTCTGATTTGAACAGTGAACGAGTATTTGAAGGATCCAAGCAAGTTTGTAGTTGCTGCTGCTCTAGTGTAGCATTGTATTTAAAACTCATTATAGTGCATTGATTCCTTGATTCCACTGCTGCATAAAGAGTTTGGTGAGTTGATTGTAATCTTTTATGTTGCACACTGATCATTTGCTGACATTTATAAAGGATATTGCAGTGACATTGAATTGTGAGTAATTGTTGCTTCTTCTTCACTGGTTGATAAGTTTCTTTAACATATAAGATAATGAAGATAATGACCAGTCTTGATAATGCACTAGAGTTGTTAAATACTCTGATACATTCCACTATTGATGAGATGGCTAAGATAAACAAAACCTCTCTATTCAATATTAAAATATATCTACAAAATGCACACGAGAATATTGAGTTTTTGCAGCTTGAGACAAAGCTACAGCAAGAAGAATTAAAATAGAGGAGTCATCATTCTGAACCTGTTTCTGTTCAGAACAATGAAACAAACTCCCATAAACAACAAGACAATATTGTTGAAGTTCATTCAGATCCAATGCCCAATAAAGTAGCAAGGTTACATACAGATACAGAAACTCAGTCTGCACTTCCCAAGCCCATCATCATACCTTGGGAACAACTTGTCCCCAGCAAGCATAGAACAGGTCTCGGATATGACAAGGACTTTTCCTTTCATATCCCAGACTACTCAAAGCCCATTAAGTTTCAGAGTGCTGGATTTATTCATGACAGTTCACCTCCAGCTGTTCCAGACTCTGCCTCTCTTCCACAACAACAACAACAGATCGTGAAATGCCAACACTGTGACCGAGTTGGCCATCTAAAAGATCATTGTTTTGATATTCATCCATGTAAGCACTGTCATAAAACCACCCATTCTTCACACAGATGCTTCAGCAACAAACGTCCTGCAAGAAAAAAGATTCATCTTGGATGGATCGCTTCTTGGAAATGGGCATCAATAGCCAAGAAGATATTCCAAACACATGTTAGAACTTGTTCTGGAATATTGAACAGTCTTGCAGATGAGTTTACTCCATCATCTCACCTTGTATCTGACAGGGGGGGAAATGATGGTCATCTACACGCTTCAAAGCCACATCAAGCGAGCCTGAGCCACAACCTGCCACACTAGTTTCAGAGTTGTAGCCAGAGATAAAGATGCACGTGAGAATGCCTTCAGTTGGCAATCTGGGACACTTCCTCTAGCGGAAGACTCCAGCTTCTTGCCAGTTTTGGAAGAATTCCAGGAACAAAATTGACAACACTTCCTCTAGCAGAAGACACCAGCTTCTTGCTAGTTTTGGAAGAGTTTCATAAATTGCATTAAGCATTCCAGAGTTGTTGGTCATCCTTAAACCATCACAGGTTGAGACTTCCCTTTTCAGGTTGAAGTTCTCCCTTTTATGCGGGGTGAGACCTTCCTTTTATGGTTGAAGGTTTCCCTCTTCAAAACAATAGGAGCACTTGCTCTAGCAGAAGACTTCATCTTCTTGCCAGTTTTGGAAGAGTTCTGGGAACTGCACTAAGCGTTCCAGTGTTGGTGGTCATCCTTAAACCACCGCCCTTTATACCAACATTTCAGAGAGCACATTCAACCTAGTGCTACCGCATGCATTTTTGCACATTTTGTTATTACAGCTCTCTTCTTGGACTCATACATAACCCTTCGGATTAAGGGGGGAAAGTTGGACACCTAATCCTCAATGGGTTAGTGTTGAAGCCGAAGGACAAAGGAGTCCAAGAGACCTTGGGATGTGGAATCCCAACGGTCACAACAATGTACTATAAATGTATATCTCCTGTTAATAAAAAATGAACTCACATGATTTATCTTTCCTATTTTATGTTTCCCATGTGTGTTTAACAAAGGAAGTGAATACATTACACATTCAAATATAGATATAGATATAGATAAAGAGATAAACCACATATTTACTAATTATTAAGAGATGGACCAAGTCTTTAAGGGTGATTTTGATTTCAAGTTTTTCATTGAAAAAAAAATTAGACCTCAAGAAATTTTATCTTCTTCTCGTGGATAAGATGAATCTATACTCTTATAAAAAAATCTTCAATAAAAAAAAAAAACAACAAAACCATAGTTTTTGAAATGGTTTAAATAAACAAAAAACAAAACAAAAAATCCATAGTTTTTGAGATGGTCATTTAAACCGTTTTAAAAATAAAATAAAAGATGTACTTTAACAATAATTATGAAATATTGTTTTTAATCCAATTCATTGATTTTTTATATATAATTTAAAATTTAAACACAATTAAAAATTGTTTGATAAATAACATATAATTATAATCTTTTTTATTTATTTATTTATTTATTTTTTGAATAAGTGCTAATTCTATTAAAATAAGAGAGAAAAATATTTACAGTGAGGTCTTAGCCTCAGAGGGACAATTTCCCAGCCGTCAGCAAAAAAACCAGTAGACAGAGAGGAACAGCTGAACCTGTGTGAGTGGAGCTTTCTCAGGTCAGCATAGAAAAAGGAGTTGTTAGAAAAAAACTCCTTGCTGTCTAGGAACGCCAAGCAGAGGAGACCAAATTCAAAACTTCTTCGTCCAGCCATTAAGGTAGGTAATTAGAGTGAGAGGCATTCCAAAAAAACTTATAAGGGCTGAGGAGGACCCCAGCAATACAGTAAGCAGAATAAGTGAAGAGAAAGAAGACAACATGCGAAACAGAGAGAAGAACCAAAAAGCGAGAGCCATTGCAACGACCCAGCCAGAAGAGGAGATTACTCGCCCGAAGTCTGAGGGTCGGAGCCCTTCGCTGCTTGAATTTCCGGAGCTGCAACACAAGAAGCCTCATCGTCACCTACAGCGCCACCCTCAGACTGGTTGATCAGGTGAAGAATGCCGAAATCATGTTGAACAGGGCCACAAGTGACAACCTCGTCTTCTTCAGCTGTCGGAGTGCGGTTGCGGTTGACCGTTGCATCAATAGGGGAATCTTCCTGCATATGCATTGCTGTGAAATTCGGGTTGTCCCCAACACCTTGAGACAGGATTTCCTCAGGAGAAGGAGTGGAGGAGGAGCTAATGGGATTGACAGGCAATTCCGCCTCTTCCGAGACCATTATAGTGGTGGTGAAGGTGATGATGGGCTGGTTGAGACGGCTACGAAAAGTAAAACGAGAATTCTGGAATGATGAATTAGGGGCAGGCCTGGCGGGGTTGGGGGGAGGCGAAGATGGAGAGGCAGATGAAATGGGGATGATGAGCGGAGAGGGAGACTGACAGGCGCATCCTCTAGGAGCTGAGGAACTTCCCCTGCGCGGAACTCCTCGGCTTCGAGGCATTGCTGACCCAGAATGCCTGCTGTGAACACTCCACGGGATAGCAATGGGGGACGAGGGAGAGACAGACACAGTAGGCTCAGCCTCTGGCAGATAGAACCCGAGATCGAGCTGACCAAATGATTGTTGCAAGGAATGTCGGAGATTTGGCTGAGGAGGGGCCATTATATTGCAGTTGGGCACCATGTTCGAACTGCGATGGGGCGTTAATGCTCCTGCAGGATTCAGAATGGAGAGAATGCTGGACGAGACCTTCGCCCGAACTCCCAACGAACAACAGTTATTCCCCCACATTGGTAAAGGGGTTATTAAAAGCTCGCAAGTGGCCATCCATGTGCCATTCGGACGGCGTCGTGCTAAGAACGCGTGGAGGGTTATGTGTCTGTACCTAGAGATCACCCACATCCGAGTACATATATTATAATTATTGTATATTAATAAGATCAAAATTAAATTTTGTTTGTTTAACCTTAAATTTTAAATGATGCAATTTAAAAGGAATATCATTTCAATACTGAAAGTTTGGCACTAATAGTCGAAATAATTTTTATATTAGATATTTTACATAGTGTGATTGACATAGAATGTCTAATTATATGTTACATTATTATACGTGGCATGGTATAACAATTTTCTTTTTGACTGGGTATTAGTTTGTTTTTCAACAAAAAATTATGACACTTATCCATAGTTTAACATTAAGAATTCAATTTTTGCTATTTTTTTCATTATTAAAATTTATTTACTTGTGAGATGATTGGTTTAGGTTTTATTAAGGGTTGTTTAGTATCTTCTATTTTTATTAGTGACTAATTTTTTGTTTTTATTTTTATTTTGTTTTTTGTTTTTTCCATTATTTTTATTTTCATGAATTATAATTTTTTCACCATTTTTCCAACTTATTATTATATTTTAAAACGTGTTTTAATAAATTTAATTATAAAACAATTCTATATATAAATATATATATATATGTATGTATTAATATAAAAAATATTAATTAATCATATTTCTTAATTTTTTGTGATGCAATTCAACAATACAATATTTTATTAGTTGTTTTTATTTTTGTGATGAAACTTTTGCCTTTGTTAATTTTTTATTTCATTAAACTATATTTAAGCTAAGTGGTAGGTAGCCCGGATTTATTTCCATATTTTATTTAGACATCAAAACAATTGAGTAAAACATTTTTAATTGAAACAATAAATATACAGATTTTGACCAATAATATTATAACTTTCCATTGTGAACTTATTAGGAGGTTAAAAACTATTAAAAAAAATTAAAAAATAATGTTTAAAAAAATAATGTTTATATGATTTGATATTACTAATTAAGAGATGGGAATTGGTATGTTTTTTAATTAGTTAGACTAAATAATAAGGACAATTAAAAAGGGTTCGTGATTAATAATTAATAAATCAAAATTAAGTTCAATGTTTTATATTGATAGCATCAAAAAGACTTACTCGATTTTTTTCCGGATGTATTTTATTTGAAACTATCGTATCTAAGGATTAACAAAGGTAAATTGAATAACAATTTTTTTTAGTGCACAAACACAATGATATTGATGATAGTGAACTCTATGCGAGATTAAAGTTTAATTAAAAATGTATCACTTAAATCCTTTAAAAAAAACAAAAACGTCTTGTTATAGTAATTTTATTTCCGGGGATTCGTCATATTTCAATACGTTAAAAAAGAGATGATCTCCAAACAAAAAATAAGTGAAACCCGTCAAAATAAAAATATTTAGTTCTTTTATTGTCATATCCTTACTCAAATTAAAAAAAGAAATTAAATTACTTTAACTTATTCGCTTTCATTATTCAACATTTCACCTTTATTCTTCAAAGCTTAGATTCCACCTTCAACTTTTAAGTTGCTATAAATATGATGAGAAATATAGATGATATTAATTCTATAAAGCACCAAAATATATGTGAGAATAAAAGAAGGAATGAAATCCATTGATGTTCAATTGATTTTAGAGAAACCATGAGACCTTGTTCTATACATGTCTTTAGAGATTTCTCACCTCCTTATTTATATATCCACTCATGAGACTTTATTCTGCAGATCCCTTTAGACTTTTCTCGCCTCCGTATTTATGTATCAACTCATGAAACCTTCTCCCTTTACATCCATCGCTCACTTTATTATTTATGTCACTATTAATAGCACCTTACCTTCTCACATCCCTTCTACCTTTGATCAAGTCATTATTAGTCCTTTCCTTCGGTGTGCACGGACTCTAGCGACCGCTAGAGCGTTGACCAGACGTTAATCAATTTTTTGACCAAAAATTCCTAAGCTCTACTAAAATTTATCTAAACTTTCAAGTTATAATTTCCCTTCACCAAAATTTTATCGAAAGTTTTGATTTAGACATCTTATTGGAGCCTTCACCTATCCCGAGGCAACCTTACATATCGAACAACATTTATCCAAAGTTTTGAAAACTCATGTAACGTTTTTTTAACTTTTATGTTGGGGGCAACCTTATTTTATCGTAAGTCTGTAAGTCTGATCGTGGAAAAGTTTTCTAATATAGAAAGTTTTCCAATATCCAAACCTCTATCATGTAAAGATTTTTTGATCCAAACTTTTTTTAGTAAGGCAACAAATCTTTTTATCCAAACTTTTTTAGTAAGGCAGCCAATGTCTTTATATCCAAGGTTAATGCAGTCAAGGATGTTCTTCCAAGGCCCTTCCACATGGCTATTTGTTTGCATGCAGCTCTAGCGCCTTACTTCTCTGGCATTGTAAGGAAAACCTTATGAAATGCTCCTTACTCAAGTGCATTTCTTGTAGAGGTATCCAGACCTACACTCCTAGAAACCTCCAGACCTACTTGAGAGAGTAGGAAGTTGTGGAGCCATCCCTCCAAAGCACAGCAAGCTATGCGGAGCCATCCAAGAAATTTGCATCTTTGGTTCACCATTTCTTCACCGCCTCTCAAAACATTGTTGCTCGCACTTTGGCTTTCAGGGCTAGCAAACATTATTGCTCATACTTTGGCTTTGAGAGCCACCAAATGAGAGATACAATGGTTGGCCTGTGGCTTTGATCTAGCCTTCCTTCCTGCTCTTTCTCCCTTCTTCGAATGTTGGAAATGCTATCTTAGTTGGTTCATACGGTTTTATTCCCTAAACTGAACGAAAGGTTCCATAATCGAACCATAGAAGAAAAAAAGTATAAATAGATTCTTCCTTCTGGCTTGAGCTATCCTCTCGTCCTTAGTGTAGTTGCTGAGAGAATGGCAAGATACACCAATTACATGAATGAAACAACAACAGAACAACAAGGGAATGACCCAGCTGGAATGTATGTTGTTTGTTTGAATGGTGGCCTGATGATTAGAATCGTCGCCAACAAACATTGTTACTCACATTTTGGCTTTGAGAGCCATTGAAGGAGAGATACAACGATTTGTCTGAAGTTTCTACATAAAATCAAGCTTTCTCATTTCCTTTCAAGTCTTGTCTCCCTTCTTGCTTGCTGGTCTTTCTTGTTTTTCTTGCAGCTGATCTTTCTCGGTTGGCTTGCAGTTGGTCTTATTTATTAAATTGAAATTTAAGCAAGTTCAAAACTCATCGATTTTTCCTTGCATCTTCTTTGTTAATACATGTCATAACCAAACATTCAAACAACAAAATCGCTATAAATTTGATGTTCATCGGTAATATTAGTGGCTATTTTCAATGCAGCGAACACATTCAATTCAATATAGAACATGGCTATTTATTATAAATTCGAAAGTGCGAAGGAATATGAGTTAGCTCATTTTATTTCTATTCAAGATTTGCAAAAGAAAATTTTCAAATCCAAGTAATATGAGTAAACTTGGTACAAATATTGATATTGAGATTTCAAATGCGCCAAGGTAATAACTTACTATCAATAGCTTACTATCTGTGAACTATATCTCTTCTTCTTGTTTTATACATCTTTGCCATTAATTATTCTTTTATACATGTTTACCATTAATTATTTATGAAGTGAGAATACCATATGTTTTCATGGCCATTAACAATAATATTCATAATTAGCAAGTACTAGTAAGATTGTAAATAGTAAGTAGTAAGTACGAGTAAGATTGTAAAGTTTGGATAATTGTTTTCATTTTAAATTTAATTGATATCTTATAAATTTATTGTAAACAATGTGGACTTACGCTCTCGTAGTGATTGGTCATGTGTTAATTTTCATGTGCTTCTGAATAGGATATGCATGGGTGGTCTTGCGAGATTAAGAAAGGATTAAGAAAGAAGCATAATTGAAACAAAATTCTAAACAAATAGAAAATATTAAAGCTTAAAATAGATCAAGCAATCTTAAAATAAATAACGAACAAGTTTACAATAGATAAGAAAGGCAACGTATAAGTTATTACTTGTCTCAAAATCTGTGACCTGAATTCGTCACGTGAATTTGTACCCTGCAACCAGAAAACTGAACCTGCAACAACCAGAGAAGTGAACCTGCAACCTAAGATTCTGTTAGTCCTCTAAATCCACTAATTCTCTCTAGGGAAGACTAGGTTTCTATGACTGAAATAGGATCCGAAGGAAATACTAGAGCATGGGTCTTTTAATACCATATTTAGATGTACTCCATCTCTGACCGAGAGTTGCCAATGAATTCTTAACTCTTCTTCTGACCGAAAGTTCCCAATGAATTCTTAACTCTTCTTCTGACCGAAAGTTCCCAATGAATTCTTAAATCCTTGAATATGATGGTTTACCAAAGATCCAAGAGTCTCACACTACTATAATAGTCTAACTTCTTATGCCCAAATCATTGTTATTCATCCTCTCACCTATGTGGTTCATCTGGTAGTGTAAAAACATATAGTATGGAAAGCAAACAAACTCTCTAACAATATCTCACCAGCAGTGAGGTATCCATTATGCAACTAACTTGATGTCATCCCTCGTGCCTTCTCCTATCAAGTGGATCAAGCAACAACTATTGAACTGGAACCAGTTGATATTTATCCTTGTCTTTAGTTTCCTTTAGTGGGCATGCAAGTGCAATCCATGAGGGTGGTTTCTGTTTGTTTCATGCATGTGAAATATGCATGGGGTTTCCCCTTGTGGGTTTTTCGTCTCGCAAATTTCATTTTCTAAATTAAGAAAATGACACATTGCATCTCACTTTATTAATTAAAATTTAATAAAATGTTTAATTTATATTGAAATTCTGTTGGGTTTTCAGTTTGGCATATTCCATTTTCTTTAATATTTTCTTAAATAGAATTAAGAAAACGACACATTACATCTGGCTCTATTAAATAAAATTTAATAAAATGCTTAATTTATATTCGAATTATGTTGAATGGCTTGACAGTTTGTTTATTTTATGTTTTGTTTACCACTTAAGCATTTTATAAGTCTCAACAACTCTTAGGTTTCATAATCATAGCTTTCCAGTTCATTGACTTTGAGTAAGATTCATTTTCAGAATTAGGTATGCCATGTTTGACAGGAAATACAACAACAACCATGAAATTGAAGCAATTGCTCTGAATCCATGGATTTTGCAAATGAATAGCCTAAAGGAGCCAATCCACATGAATACAAACGAAGTAAACCATTTCATATGCAGAGTGGAGACCTACCATGGAAGAATTATGTACATAACAATGACAAGAATGCTACCAGGCATGGGAGCCTACGAAATGCTACAAGGAATGGGAGGCTACGACTAGCACTGTACATGTATGTTATTTTGCCTGGGATCCAATACCAGCCTTCAATGCTTCCATTCGCTTATCCAATGCATAGGATTAGGAGTGTGAAAAAAAAATTGTTGTTGTTATTGAAGAGATATTGATCTTTGTTATGCATTCAATGCTTCCATTAGCTTATCCAATGCTTAGGATTAGGAGTGTGAAAATAATTTTTTGTTGCTGCTATTGAAGAGATATTGAGCTTTGTTATGTATTCTTTGTTTCTGTTATTGAAGAGATATTGAACTTTGTTATGTATTTTGTGTTGTTGTTTTGAAGAGATATTGAGCTTTGTTATGCCTGCAATGCTTCCATTAGCTTATCCAATGCTTAGGATTAGGACTGTAAAAATGATTTTTTGTTGCTGTTATTGAAGAGATATTGAGCTTTGTTATGTATTTTGTTTTTTAGATATTGAGCTTTGCTATTTGAAGTAGTAGATCAAACTAATTGGTAGATTTGACTTCTTAATTTACCAGAGTCCAAGAGAAAACGTTATTTTCCATTCTTCATAATAAATGAATGCAAGAATTATTTTTCATTCTTCGATTTTCAGGTGACATTATTCTACTACTCCCATGAGAAATAAGACATATTTTACACATTACCCTTTTATTTCAAACTCGGCAGGGCCTACTACTGCTTACAACAACGCTTGTTTAATTGAAGTGTCACATTAAGTACTTTGTTATTTATGTCACTACTAATAGCAGTTTATCCTCTCACATCTCTTGTGTCTTTGATCATGTCATTATTTAATTGAAGTGCCACACTATGTAAGAAACATGATACATTCACATACTAGAAGAATTCTTTGAATCTTAATCACTCGTCATCCACAATCAAACCCATAATAAACAAAAAGGAAACACATAAGGATATTAACTTCTTTTTATTTATACAACTAATTAATGGATAAATGTGTTTATGTAGTATTATGTTCCAAAGCATTGCAATGTTTAGTAGTTCAAAGCATTGGGGCATTATCTTCGAATGTTTATAGGGAAGACGATTATGCAAAAATGTTGTTAAATGGTTATTTTCATTAAGAAGGGAAACATGTTTATAAGGAAGGTGATTATGTGAAAAGGCTGTTAAATGTTTATATCTCATTAAGATGGTAAATTAAATCTTTGGATACAATAACTAGCACAAATCATTTGTGTATGTAAATGACACTTTTTCTTAATTTTTTACAATATGGCCAATCAAAATCATATGACTCAATACCTTTCAAAGTTTATCCACTACCAGTAACAATATCCAAATATGTAACAATGGCTTTCAATTCGCTCATAATCCATTAGTCCTAAAAGAGATTATATTTATATATTTCTACCTCTCTATCATGTACTCTTATCAAATATCCATTAATAATTAACTAGTTCATACCCTCTTTTGATTGGTACTAAAAGGGTGACTAGAATCCACATATAAATGGAAAAAAAAAGTATAGACTTTATTAAATGGTTTATATATAAGCTACTCAGTTTATACCCTCTTTTGGTTGGTACTAAAAGGGTGACTAGAACCCACACATAAATGAAAAACAAAAACATAGAATTTATTAAATGGTTTATATATTGATTACGCATGGGCAATCTAAAAAAATAACTTTCCATCTCTTAAGTAAATTAACAACTCACCTTCACGTTGGCGTACCCTTTCCTCTACTTCAAGGTATGCTAGTTTAAGTATGTCTATGATGATACTTCTTACTTTTGTTTTTTCTCCTCTCTAACATCTCATCAACTTATTTTTCTCTCTATGTATAATATTTATTAAAGAATTTTTTATCAGTTAATTTTTTCATGAATACTTACTCTTACACTAAAATGTAAAAGAGGTATAAACAACTTTGCTCCTAGTTTCACTTGTTATAGATATTTTAAAGAAAAAAATATGTTTACATTTACACATTAATACTATGCATTATATGTAATATGAAGAATGCAAGGTATTAATGGATATTTTATTGTGAAAATGGGTAGGGTGGAAATATGTTCGCATATATATTTTCAATGTTCTTCATGGAACACAGTTGTTTTTGATCTGAAAGTAAAAAAAATTATATTACATTATAAAAAAAAATTGTTAATAAAATAAAGGGTTTGAATTTATATTTTTGTTTTGATAGATCGATTTTTCAATTAATAGTTATTAACATATTGTGATTTCATGTTGAATTTTATGTTTATATATATATTATATATATATATATATATAATATTTTATATATATATAGATAGATAGATCTATATAAGATATCATATTTTAATGATATATATTAAATCATTATATTATTTTTCATCTCTTTCAATATGTTCAAAGTGAAAAATTATAGAGGAATCAACATGCAATGTTATGCTAACAAGAAGTCTAATTTTGGAGAATTGGAGTTTGAAAGTTTCTGGATCGATTTTGAAGCATCAAACACCACATTTTTCTTTACAAACCTTTCCTTTTTGCCATTGAATCCCAATATGGTGATCTACATGTAGAGGCATGTTCGCCACCCAACAGACTCCCCTCTCATCCTTCAAATGAAATGGGCCCCTCCTTTGATTTTCTTGCTTATTTTCAGTTTTGATAACTTTCTTTGAACTCAAATGGCAATTACGATTTCGAAAAAAAAATATTCTCGACTTTGACATGGTTTCCTTTATTTCCATGTGTCGTGATAATGATCTTTAAATAAGTCGAAGTCACACCTCAAAACCTATTGACAGTGCTTGATGGTTGATTTTTCAATTTTTCTAAAGTTATATATATCTCGTATCTATTGAGTAATCTCCTAACGCTACATCTCTATTTAATCAAAGCTACATGCGAAATTATGTTTTCAATGTGTTTTTATATATTTCATATCCTTGACTATAGGTCAAAATTGTGCTCAAAGTCATGGTGTTTATGTATTATATAACTCGTAGATTATGAATGTTTTGGTTGTTTTCGAGCCTTGATATGACATATAACATAGGCACTTATATTCACAATGGTTCATACTCCTTGATGAGTAAAATGTTGTGATTCCATCACCTTATAATATCAGGTGGAATTATTAAACTTCGTATATGCATTCATGTGGTATTATGGCTTCCCCACATCAAAATTTAACACAAAATCCTATGGTTTTATGTTAATTAAACTTTGGTAAAGAAATATCTCGATATATTGTGCAGTGCGTTAATTAAAAAAAAAGAAAATGGGTACATCTGATGGGATTTGTTATGAATAAATTATGATTTTTTTGGTGACTTAGACTAACTTATTTAAACTGACAAATGTAACTCTTAACACCTGGTTTCACCATTCATTGTCTTCATGTCTCGAGCTTTATGATTACATTATTATTATTATAACTTCTATGATTACTACTAAGAAAATATGGTACTCCCTACTAGTTACTCAATTCATAGACTAAGGTTTTCATTCCACATTCCTTTCATTCCCATTTTGAGTCTTTGCCTTGCATACCGAGTTATAATGGTTAGGCTGTGAAACTTTGTCTCACCTTTTTTCGTCCTTTCCAAACGAAAACATTGTTAGGTTTTATTGTATATATTGCAATGTCATATATGATTTGAACAAAATTGATTGGCAACGAAATTAGTGAATCATATGAGGAGTATCTAACTCTATTTTAAGAGGTGAGTTGGTGGGATTTTGTTCATTGCTTCGAGGGTTTTAATGATGAAGTGGTGAAGGCTTTCACATCCACTTATAATGGTAGAAAATCTAGGGTTAGCAACATAGAGATATGGGTCAATGTTGACTTCATTGTAGGGGTGGCTTGTCTCCCAACAAAAGGTGAGAATTGGTCAAAAATTTATCTAATGCATAATGTGTCATGGCGAAATATTATAGATTCCAAAAATTGTGTGTATAATGTTAAAGGTATGCCAATCAATTTTCTTAAACCTAGATGGAAAGATTTGTTGTATTTTGTTCAGCTCTTTATCTCTTTTGATGGTAGATATGATTTTGTATTTATGTGCCACACACTCTTTCTGATGGTCTATTTAGGCTTTAAGCTTAAAGACCCATTTTATTTACATAAGAGTCTCGCCAAGATGGCTTAGGCATATCGAGCTAAATGTAAGAACACCAACCGATATTTTTTTCACCATGGTTTGATTTTCATTTTCGTAAAAAACTAATTGTCCAACACTCATGGGACATGTTCTTCTTTACAATGGATTTGATAAAACCCATGCTATAAAAAAAAAAAAAATTCACACCTAAGGTTTCACCCAATCTTCAATCAACTAGTCCAACTTCATCTCACTCTCACAGTATTGATGACTTTTTCCCTGATGAGTAGTGCCACTCTGATGGCTTAGAATTGTCTAATGATACTAGGGTTACAAATCTTGAAATGGTGTATGTTTGTATGACATGAAGTATAGAACGAAAATATGAGTTTCACCACATTGAATTAGAACCTGAATTTAGGGAAGAGGTCAAACCAAATTTCTTAGGCCATAACCTTCATTCTAAACTTACATAAGAAAAGGAAATTAGTTAATTAAACCATACTCCTCAGTATCAACTGAAGAGTAAATAATTAGAAAGAAAAATATCGAAGGCAAGGCACAATACATGTAAAAATATCCTTGTTGAGGAAGTTTATGTTGATCTGTCGTATGTTATCAAGCCTCTACCAAAGAAAAATGAACCTAATTTAGGTGATAACTACATATTTGTTGATAATCGTAATTACACTTAGGATGGAGACAATAATTTCAATAAGAATCCTCAGAGCAAGATTGGCTCTCATAAGTCTATATATGACATGTACTGTCATAAAAAATATTTGGTTATGGTACGTTGTCTTGAGAACTGTAATAACTAGCTTATATAGGAGAATGATTAGCTAATAATGCTTAATTAATTTAGGAATAATCAAAATGATCAAAAGTATTCAAGTTCAGAGAAAAAAAATAGTTTATGGACACACACATAATAATTAAATCACCTAATTTCAAAGTGGCCATTACTTTAGATACACATGATTCAATCTGTACTAAATAAAGGTCCTATTAATTCTCTACTTTTCGGTATCCAAGATTTTCAAGGTATGTTTTATATTTGATTTTGTTTTCTAATCATAAAGGTCTCCACATAATCAAAGGTTATATAGAAACCTTATTTTTATAACAGATGTTGATTATTAATATCATTTTCTCAATTTGTAAACAAGTTTTCTTCATTCATCAGATGTTGCCTTGGTTTGCATGAAATTGGTTACTGCGGATACGACACAAGCATTCCAAATCTTAAATGGATACCCTATTATTCAATCATGTTTATTTATTTTAAATAGTTGTAATTTGACTAGGAATTCAAGACAATGAATTATATTTTTTGAAAAAGTAGCTTTTATTTGGAAGATTTAGTTTAGAGTATTGATGGGCTTATCATCATGTATATAAACCCTCATTTTTTAGAGTAAAGTGGGGGGGGGGGGCGCGGGGGCGTGGGGTGATCTTGAAAATTTTATTACGAATATAGAACTTATTACATATTGATATTTGTAAGTGTTTGGATTTGAACTATTTCAATTGGCTAATGCTTATATATGTGTGTCTGTGTGTGTGTGTCTGTGTAGAATTAAGACTTATCAATAATTTTAAATTATAATTTCATATATAATTTAAATTCAATTTTACATGTTGCATCAGTGATGCATAGTGAAAGATAATATAATTTATTTTTCATTATTTTGACTACATACACAAGGCTTTGGTTTTCTTTCTTGTTTTATTATACTTCTTGTAGTATTCGTATAATTATTTATATGGCATAATGTTACATTAGTGAAAGTCTATATTAGACATATTACTATAAGAATAGTTTATGATTCATGTACATATAATTATTAGATAACTTTAGGTTTCACTACGTTCTTTTCTTTGTAAGAGGAAGAGAATAATAGGCTAACAAAGCCTTTGACCATGCAGGAGTGTCTACTTTAAATGGCTTGGTCTATCTAAAGAGCCTTTGTCTAGGCCACATCTGCTTTATTGAAAAATGTCGAAAAGCTCGTGTCAAAAAATTCGTGCTAGAAGGAGGGAAAATCAAATTTTAAATAGCTAAGGGTAGTCATAAAAGACAAATTGTTTTCTCCCCTATTGTCACCCGAAATCAATCAAACCCTTCCATTAATCAAAACTTCCCCTAGTCCTGAGCCTGAACATATTCTTGAACAAACGACCAACAAACCCATGACTACAACCCATTGTCATGTCCAGTTTGAGATTGACGAGTGTCTCCAAAGATATCGAGAAGTTCTTCCTAGGACTCAAGAGAGGCCGGAAGGAGAAATATATGTTGAAAGATGATTATTTCAACATATTATTAACTTTCCTTTAGAGGAACCTAGAGTGTTTAATTCCTAGGCAAGCATTTCCCAAACTTCTAGTACCCCTAATAATATATTACATGACATTTAATAGGTAAGATTGATCTTCATCAATGAGCATCGATTGAACCACCTTCCATGGAATCTACCCAACCTCCTCTTCTACAACATTTTGGTCCACCTCCTTCTCCACCTAGTTCATCCTCTTCTCCTAAAGTTTCCTCCAGTGAAGACATTTGTTCATCTTCAGATTCATCTGATTATTAGGTTTCTCCATGATTGGCTAATAACCAAGAAAAAAAACAAGGTAATCAAGTCAATAAACCTACCCCTACATACCTCGATTAACATATTGTGGTTGTCCTAGTCGTGCAATATCCTCTTCCAAAATGTCCTCATAAATTCTTCCCTAAATTTGACCGACACTATAAAAAACTAGCAGAAGATCACATTAACACTGTTATGATGGCTATTAGGTAGAAAAGTGTGCATCATAAAGATGTGGATTATTGGTTATTTATGTACACTTTCGAAGTAAGAGCTACAACTTGGCATTTGCGCAACCCCCTTAAAGTATCACATCATAGGAAGAATTTGAAACTACCTTTCTAGATAATATTTGTGATGATAAAAATATAAAGTTATTGATCATGGATTTATCTAATATGAGAATGGAAAGTAAGGAGAGGATAAAGGATTTCAAAGTAATATTTCTTTCATTGAAAAATAAGATTCCTAATAGTTCCATGTCTTTTGAGAACCTACTAATTGCTTATTATGTGAAGGCTCTTCTACTAAGATTTCTATATGGTTATACAAGGCCTAAAAGGATACTTTACAAGTAGAATTTGATGACGGTTTGTATGTAAAGAAATACATACTCAGCGTAAAGCCTAATTCTAACAAACAAACTGATAAATTATCATCCTCTACTAAAAAACTTGAAGCAGTGTCAAAATCACCTGCTAAACACAAGGAAAAAACACCTTTTGATCTTTAAAGCTTTCATACAGTCCTTAATAAGATGATTAATGAAGTCATTGATGATAAGAAAAATGCAATTGAAGGGCCTTCTAATAGGAAAAACTTTAAATCATATTTTAAGAAACAATTTTAAAATATATCTACCCTCCCTTAGTGTTTAAGGTTTATTAAAAATTTTACAAGAAATTATAGTAGACACAGAGTCAACATATGATGGAAATGATACATAGGAGGTTGAAGGAAACAATGAAACTGAAGATGAAAATCAACCATCTTCTACCATGGGTCATTTTTCAGACAATTCATTTGAAAATGATTTTGACCTGGTTTTTGCAAATCAACATCAATATAACACATGTAGAAAAAATCTATATGATAATCAAGATTCTCCTCCTTATGAGAAGGATAAAAACTCTAAAAAATAGCTAGGAAACACACATAAATTTTATTCTCTAAATATAGAGGATGATCTGATTGAAGAGCTTAAGAAATCAAAAGCTAATATTTCCCTTTTTAAGTTACTCAAAATTCCTGTAATTCAACAGAAAATTCAACAACTCTTTCTGGAAGATTATGTTAAAAATAAATATGATCCTAATGGAAGTGCAACTAGTTTCCTTATATAAAATTAAACAAGTGTGTAGTTAGCAAGTAATTAGTAAAATGGCTATTAAAGATCATGCCCATTCACCAAGAGGTACCTTATGCTATATTTAATCCAGGGCCTTTGGCAATTGTAAACATCATTCGTGCATTCAAATATTAGAAAAATTATCTATTATGTCAATTGTTGAGCACTTTTTTTTTTTTTTATGGTGCCTTTGCATAGGAAGGGACTTGAATTTGCATAATTATTCAACATAATTCTTTTGACCTTTTGATTTACCTATAACACTTTAACATGTGCTAGACCTACTTCATTGAGAAGGAAACTCATTGACATATAATATAAAAATAATATTTCATTTTCTTGAATAAATACAAATATCAAGAGTATATTTATGAAGACCAAACCTAGTTACATTTCCTTCAACACTCCCTCTTAACTAGGGAGGTATTCATTTGGCTATGTTTCAATCTTGAAGAATTCACATAAGAGAAATTGGATTTGCAATCCATATGTTATAGCATCATATCAATAAACATTGTCATAGTTGAAGGCCTTGACTAAAAGCTCCATCTCTTCATGAGAAAATAAGCTACAATGCTGGTAGGACCAATGATTTATAGACACCTTCAACATTGTCTCTTAAGGTACATACCCACATTATTCTTATATTGGGTTCCTATCCCTCAAACAATATTTTTCCTCTTACCTAATCTTGTCTTGGATGCCCTACATATCCTCAAACAATATCAAATGTCAGATGATTATCTAATCCTCCCATTCTTTCTTCCAAGTGAAGACAAGAACAAGGTGTCTATCTTGTGTCTACATTTCCATTCATGACCTTCATCTAGACTTACAGTTGTTAGTCCTAGTTTAGTGAATTATACATGAAATGGAAAACACAATTGTCACTTCTTTGTAATCAGGGGTGATTCAAAAATCCCTCTTGAGAAGGGACATGTCAAAGCTCCCTCTTAACTATGGACTCTTTTACTCATCAACAACTTCTTCCTTATGGGTCCTTCAACTACTTGATCTCCTTCCTTTCTTTGATATCATGAAGTCTCCGTTAAAACCTCTTCTAGGTAGGGCACTATCCATCGATCACTTTCCATCCTAGTTTTTCATGTCATTGCTTCCTTCGTGCAAAATGGCTTTCTTGTCATACATCATGTTTTCTTGTCATTTGGCTACTCCTTTTTCATCTGTCCATGCCTCAGAATACTCTTCTCATGGATGATTTGTCATACTTGCTTGTTTTCATGCTTTGACCTAGTAGCCCATCATGACCTCATCCTGATATTTCTTCAACATTGCTTTTTCCTTCGCTAGATGGCTTCTTTATCACAACATCTTCATAGACTAGAATCAATTATCTGCATCTTTCATATCTCCAAGGCCTTAATAGGTGTCAAGGATCCCTCCTTCCTTTGTCAGAGGTGTCTTGCCTTCTTTCGGGAGATATATTTAAACTATATTGTCAGATACTGATTCTCGGTGATCATGGTGTTCTTCACATGCTTGGTCTCTTCCTTCATTTTCTTCTATTTGGATAAATTGGTCAACCACCTTATGCACCTTGATAGTGCTTCTTCATTGTTTTCTTCTTGGACTAGTCAACATTTATTCTTTCTTCTCAGTTAGAAATCTTGTACTCCTTATGTGATAATATCCTTTTGTTTACCTTTATCGCATTGTAGTACAGTCCCTCAAGCATGTCATTTGTGAAAGAGATTCTTTCCTACTTTATCATGTTATATAACTATTCCCATGAATCAATAATATACACATGTTAACATGACTAAAATGTGATGCAGACATACCTCATCTTCATTCTCCTTTGATCATCTTAGCTTCATTTGGCTGTTCTTGGTGTGGCCCTTCTTGCTTCATCTTAGCCTACACACAGATCATCCTTTTCTCAAATCTCGTGAATGGGATTCCCAATGACACATCTCCTTTGGTTCATAAACCTTCTTTTGAAGATTCCATCATAGGATCTTAAAGACCCTTGCCTTGCAAATGTTTCTTTTATTTTGATGATGGAGGCCTTCTAAGATTCTTAATCATGATCAATCTTCTTTCATTGTGGATGAGGTCCTATACCAGGAATGCTCCTTCTATATGAATATATTGAACGACATCTGCCATGCTCCTATATTCTAGAAGATATTTCTAACCATGCGTTTTATTTTCATTATAAATGATACTTCCTCATGAGTATTGAGAACTCTATTTACTTCATGCTTCTAGATTCTAAAAGATGTTTCTAGTCATGCAATTTTATTTTATTCCTACATGCTCCTATCCTACTCAAAACCTTCGAAGAAGACCTGAGGTAAAGAGTTTCACTTATTCATAGTAGAGATATAGAGGATCTTCCTTCTTTTTCTTCTTTTATTCTCATTTGACCTCTTGAGTCATGTGAGCTTCTTCCCTCTTTCTTTTTTTTGTTGTTTTCCTTCTTAATCTTAGGACAATTCCTTTTGTAGTGTCCATATTATTGACATCCATAACATTCGATTTTGGACATGTCTTTGTTGTTTGTTCTTCGTGGACAAAATTTACCAAATTTTCTTTTCTCTTATCCATGGCATAAAATGATTGCTCCTTTGATCCCATATCTTCCTTTGTTATAAGTTTGGTTTACTTTGTCTTGCGTAGAGACCACATTTCACTAAGTGTGGTTACTTCCTTCTTGGCATATATTCTCAATGAGAAGTGTTGGTACCATTTCATTGCCATCCTTTTCTTCTAGAAATCCATCATTTGTCTATCATTTTCTCCCATAAACCCCTCATAGTCCATTGAAATTAATTAATCAAAGCATTATAGTTGTTACTTTATAGTAAATTTAATTTGTGAATTTTTATGTTAAAAATTAGAAATTTTCAACAAAATTACAGGATGTCATGACTTCTTGTAATTGGTTTATGATGTGACACGTGGCATGACAGGAAAATCAAAACAGAGGATAGGAACGTGATCTAGGATGTATATACATGGTGAAATATCTATTCAACATCGAATTTAAAGCTCCTGGATACATGGTCAATGCTGGTCAAACCTAGCCTTTTGGTCACAAAAGCAGCAAAAAGACAAAGTTACCTAAACTGATTTCATTTTTTTTTGGAAATCAGTTAAGATTAGGAAAAAACAAAAAAATCATATTTTTTATTGTAAAAGCAGAAAAATCAGCTTGATAATGTATGTAGAGTCGATTATACACTAGAGGGAAAGTTAGTGAACAAAGGATATTAGACAAGCAGATAAAAAAGACTGCGTATTGTATTTTCCAGAACATTGTTCTTTTGTATTGTTTCCAGAACGTTTCTCTTGCATGTAATTTGATTTCCAGAACTTAATTATAGGCATTGTTTCACCATTACAGTGCTTATGCATTAACGTTTTCATCACTTGAAGTTTCCGAAGTGTGCCATTGAAGCGTGGACAGGCCCTACGTGGAGATTGGTATACTTTTATTTTCATTTCCATAGCATTTTCAAATATGAATAGTGTTGAATAGCATTTGATGTTACTTTCTTGCATGTGAGTTTATTGATTCCATTATAAGTTCTTGCAAGTATTATTGTATGATTCATGGTGATAGCTTCACAATTTGATTGCTAGATTATTGAATAAGATCTTGTAAAAGATTTGATCGACCATTGAATTTTGAAGTATCTCTGTGGACTCAGTTTTCATGCATTTGAGTTTTGGTGTGTTTAAAAGAGTTTTTGGTTTTCATGAATGGTTAGTGTGTTAGCTGGAAAGAGCTTTTGTGAATGATATCCTTGTAAGAGGGTTGAAAAATCAGATTAATAACACGCTGTTCGTTTAGAACAGTTAATTAAATTAGATGATCTGAGTGTCAAGGTGTGAAAGGAAACATATTTCCATCTCCTGTAAATGAGTGTTGTAGCCTGTCACAGTAGACACTTAGTTAGGTAGATGAGATCCTTTTAGTTCTATAGACTTTAGACACGTGCCTCTAAGTTTACCTACCTTGGTTGACATTAAATCTAGTTTAATCTAGCACCCTAGATTAACCACTACATTTTGGCACTGTTGCGGAGAGGCACAGTAGAGGATTCTAAGAGTAATTATATATATATATATAATATATATATATATATATATATATATATATATATATATATAATCTATATATATATATATATATATATAATATATATATATATATATATATATATATATATATATATAATAAACAAAAACAAACAAAAACAAAACATAGATTTGATTTTAATGGTCATTTTAGAAGTCATTTGTTTGCTTATGCCGAAATATAGAGATAATAAAGGTAGATTCATAAAAAATCCCCCATCCACAAAACTAACCTACCACCAGGAGCAGACCCTTTAGGAAAAATTGAACACACAACACCAGCTGAGAAAGCCACCATACAAAAACTAGAGGATAAACACAAATAAGGGAAAAGACTTACACTTATTGAGAGACAAATCCTATTGGCACACGAATCACAGAAGAAACATCTCCCTGAATCCTCTACAAAAAGAGAAAGTAGAAAAATAACTCAACAATCTATAGAACAACTTCTCTTTGGAACAAGTGACACTGAACAAGCAATTAAATCACAAGAGGAATCTATCAAAATGGCTGAGGAAGGAGGAGGATCAGCAAGAAGACCCACTCTTGAAAAACAACAAGATAAAAGAGAGGAGGAAGAGTCAACCTTTAAATTTCCTATTCAAGAACCAGAAGACAATCATGATGAGGAAATAAAAATGAAAAACATACCTCCTTCTGTGTTACCAAACTTTTATGGCATGGCTTCAGAAGATCCAGATTCATTCTTGTTTGAGTTTGACATTGTATGTCGAACAGATAGTTACACAGATGATTCCCATAGGCTTAGACTCTTCCTAGCAACATTAAAAGCATCAACAGTAAGATGGTTTATGGAACTTGGTGAACATGCAATAACTGATTGGGATGGCATGAGAAGAATATTCATAAAGAAATACCAACCTTATTGTAGATCGAAAGATTCTAAGGATGATATCTTTAGGATGAATTAACAAGAGGATGAAAATTTAGAGGAGTACTTGGAATGATTTGCTTACAATTTACAAAAATCAAAACATCGATCCATGACTCTTGATCTCATTCGAACAATATTTTTGAAGGGAATTCGAGAGGAATACTTAGATGATCTTAATTTGATGGGCAAAGGTGATATTTCCACCCTATCTTTCAAAGAAATTGTTCATTTATGTGAAAAGTATTCTAGGAGCAAAGCCAAAATTGGAAAAAGAGCCATATCATCCAAAGCCAAAAAATCTACTTCAGCAAGTGTCACAAGAGGTGAAATAGGAAATTTGTTAGAAGAATTCAAAACAGATCTACTAAGTACCTTAGGAACTCAAATTGACACTCTCAAAGCTAAGAAAATACAAGAAGAGGAAGATCAAATAATGGTTGTCTTTTGTCCAAAATGCTGGAAGAAACATGCCTTAAAAGACTGCCCATTAGAAAACATTCAAGTTTGTGCCTTTTGTACTGAAAATCATGATATATTACATTGCTCTAAACTCAAGATTTTGCAGAATTGTAATGTGGAAGCTAACACAGATATGGAGAATGTGTATTTCATGGGCGCAAAGAGACCATGGCAACCAAGACCTCCACCTCAAGGTATGTTTCCAAACTAGAATTGGAAATTTCCTACACAAGATCAGATGTATGCTCTGAATTCGTGGAATGTACCCATGCCATAGCAGCACCAAAATTACCCACAACAACAATGGAGACCATCTTAGAAATACTCTCAAAAATATCAACCATATCCTCAACCATACCAACCCTATTCGCAATATCCTCAAACATATCAGCAATATCCTTAGCAACAAGTTGTTTATCAACCCCAACCCACTCAAAAAGAATTGCATGCTCCTCCACCAATAAATCCACCACAATTACAACTTCCATCTAACCAACAACCTCCTAGACCTACTCAAATTCCTGCTGAACCTGTACCAAATCCAAATAACAGAGCAGAGAGACCAACTTATAATGTAGATGAGGGACCATCATATCCCACATTACCTTTGCAAAATATAAATTTAAGGTGTGGTAAGGTACTTCAAAAAGAATCTCCAATAGCTGATAAACAAGAAGAAACCGAAGAAAATTAAAATGAAACTCCAACTCAAAGGAAACAAAATGATGACATCAAAAATAAACAATTGCAACCATTACATCCACCACCTTTCCCAGACAGATTGGTCCAAACAAAACTTCCCATGTCTATACCACAGTTTGACGTTTTAGATGAGCTAAAGAATGTATATATAAATATTCCACTACTACAAGCCATAAAATGCATTCCCATATATACTAAAGCCATCAACGGACTCTGCCTCAAGAAGCCTACCAGGAAAAGAGTTGATCCACAAACTATTCATGTTATTGGACATTTAACTGGCCTTATGACAAATACCATTTCAATTGAAAAGTATGTTGATCCTAGTATTCCCAGAGTCACTACAATCATTAACAACATACATATTCTAAACACCTTTATTGACCTTGGGGCCGCAATAAATGTGATGAATCTTGAAAGAATGAAAACAGTGCAGCTCACAAACTTGTAGCACACAACAATTGTTCTAGAACTCGCTGATAGGTCTAAAGTGATTCCTGAAGGGATTTTGGAGGACATAATTGTTTCACTAGACTCTTGGGAGTATCCAGTGGAATTTTTAGTTCTTCAGCCAAAATCCAATTTAGGAGGACACCCTATCATCCTTGGTAAACCATGGTTAGCAACTACTGATGCATTCAGAGGATGTAGATCGGGTAATATGATCATTTCATGAGGAACTGAAAGAAAACAACTCACTCTTTACCCATCATCACAATCACCAGCAGTAGCACACAATTTATGTCTTGATGATAAATACAATGATAAGGCATAAGTTCAATATGTTTTTAGCATCAACCAAATCTATGATTTTCAAAAACAAAATGATAATGATTTGGTAGAATTGTTCCTTTCTCAACCTGATATTTCTGAAGAATTGAGAAATGACCAATACCATGCTGCAGATGAACTTTTGGCACAAATTTTTCAGGAAATATGCACCATTCATTCCTTGCAGAAAAAATTTCAGAACATTTTTCCTATTCAATCTATCACAAACACACAGAGCAAGACCATAGAGATTAGTCCAGGAAAAACTTTGAATATTGGCAAAAATTGATACAATTATTGCAAAAATACCATAAAGAATTTTCTTGGGACTACACCGATATGCACGGAATTCACCCTGAAACATGCACTCACCACATTTATACGGATAGTAATATAAAACCAGTGAGGCAACCGTAGAGACGAATGAATCCCATGCTTCGGGATATTGTTAGAGAAGAATTACAAAAACTGTTGAAAGTCAATTTTATCTATCCTATCTCTAGCAGTCAGTGGGTATCCCCATTGGTAGTAGTGCCCAAGAAAAATGGCAAGTGGATGATTTGTGTTGATTAGAGACAATTGAACAAAGAAACCCTCAAAGATTATTTCCCACTACCATTTATTGACCAAGTGCTAGACACATTAGCTGGGAAATCATCATTCTCTTTTCTTGATGGTTTTAATGGCTATAACCAGATCGGGATAGCCTTAGAGGACTAGGACAAAACCACTTTTACTTGTCCCTGGGTCACTTATGCCTATAATATTTTACCATTTGGACTTTGCAATGCTCCAACTACATTTCAGAGAGCTGTATTAGCTATTTTTGTTGATTTAGTTCATGATTGTGTTGAAGTTTACATGGATCATTTTTCAGTGTATGGTAATTCATTTGAGCATGCATTAGAGAATCTTGAAAAAGTTTTGAAGAGATGTATTGAAGCTAATCTATCCCTGAGCAATGAAAAATGTTTTATGATGTTAAATGAAGGGATAGTATTAGGACACTATATTTCTTCTCAAGGCATTAAAGTTGATCCATCAAAAATCCAAATCATTATCAATTTGCCAATTCCAAAGACTCAAAAAGAGGTAAAAAAATTTCTTAGGTATGTAGGCTATTACAAAAGGTTTATTGAACATTTTAGTAAAATAGCTTTACCTTTGTTTAAGGTTCCAGCAAAAGATACACCTTTCAACTGGAATAAGAATTGTCAGCAAGCTTTTGAAACACTCAAAGAAAAGTTATCAACCACACCAGTCTTAAAATGACCTAACTGGAACCTATCATTTCACATCTTTACAGATGCATCTGATACTGCAGTAGGTGCCTCATTAGGCCAAAAAGAGAAGTCTTTCCATTATGCCATCTATTTCATTAGTAAAAATCTAACACCTGCAGAATTAAACTACATAGTCACTGAAAAAGAAATCCTTGCAATCATACATGATGTGAATAAATTCTGACATTATATAACTGGTTATGAGGTTTTTGTACATACTCACCATTGTGCGATTAAATATTTAATGAATAAACCAATAACTAATGGCAGAGTTACCATATGGTTATTATTATTATAGAAATTTAATATCATAGTGTTAGATAGACTAGGTAAGGAGAATCAGGTGGCATATTTTCCTTCTAGACTGCAAAATCCAGGTGAGGTTGTTCCGGTTGAAGATTCTTTTCCAGGTGAAAATTTATTTGCAATTTCAATAGTGAATATTTGGTATGCTGACTTGGCCAACTATTTGTCCACAGGAAGAACACCTCCATATTTTACTCCAAAGGAAAAGAAGAGGTTGATCGAACAAAGTGCTAGATACTCATCGGTTAATGGAGATTTATTTTACACTGGTTATGATATGGTTATTAGACGATGTGTAAGAAATGATGAAATAATTGATATTTTAAAATCTTTCCATAATGAACCATGTGGTGGGCAAGTTGTAGCCAAAATAACAACATTCAAGATTCTCGGTCTTGGATACTGCTGGCCATCTATTTTTAAGGATACCAAGAAGTATGTGAAAAGTTGTGATAGTTATCAAAGAATGGGCAGGCCAACAACTATAGATGTCATGCCACTTCAGCCTCAAGTACATTTAGAGCCATTTGAAAAATGGGCTCTAGATTTCATACGACCTATCAATCCAACTTCCAAAGGCAAAAAGTACATCCTAGTATGTACTCATTACGTGACAAAATGAGCTGAAGCGAAAGCACTAGTCTGGGCAATTGAACAAATAGTGCTAGACTTCCTTTTTGAAGAAATTTTTGTAAGGTATGGAGTACCAAGAGAGATAGTGACAGATCAAGGTACTCATTTTACTTCAAAGTTAGTCAAAGACATCACAGAAAAATATCAAATCATCCACAGGCCAATGTCCAGGTGCAATCCACAAATAAAACATTGGAAGGAATTATCACTAAGACTGTAGCAATGAACAAAAAGAATTGGGAAGAGAAGCTCAAAGATGCACTATGGGCTTATAGAATCACGTGGAAGAACACTACAGGATTTACACCATATCAGTTGGTGTATGGCAAAGAGGTAACACTTTCTATTGAATTTCAAATACATACTTATAAGATGGCTGCAGATTTAGGAATTGATCTCAATGAACCCCAACAAGAGAGAATTCAGCAATTGAACCAACTAGATGAAATGAGGTGGCAAGCAGAGGAGACAACACTCATAATGCAGAAATAGAGGAAGCAGTGGCGTGATGCACACATAAAAAAGAAACAATTCAAAGAAGGAGACTAGGCTTTACTCTTTGACTATAAATTCAGAGATCATAAAGCCAAATTTACCACACATTGGATGGGCCCATATGAAATAGTTCAATTTTATGAAAATGGATCAGTCAAGCTTACTACCCTTGACAGAGAAGGCAACCCCTTTCTTGTCAATGGCCATAGGTTGAAACTCTATCATAAGCCCATCAGCAAGGAGGATTTTATTCAAATTGTATCTCAACAAAGGGATGTTGAGATATTGTAGCCTTCAACTGTGATATCTCTACCTTAGTTCATTTCATTTTATTTAAAAAAAAAAAAAAAGAGAGAGAATAAAAATATTTAAAAAAAAAAACACAAACAAACCAAAACATCACAAACAAAACAAAAAATAATAATAATGGTTTAGATGTGAAAACTAGACTCTAGCACACTCTAACCAAGAATTCTTACTTGAAAACCAATCCTTTGGCTGGTAAGAATTCATTGTTCTGTTTGTTTACTGTTTTGTTCATCGCTTCAATAATGACTTGAGGACAAGTCAGATCTTTAGTGGGGGAGAAGCATTAGCATTTTTCTTTCCTATCTCATCTCCTCATTTGTAAATCTTCAAAGAATTTGTTTCAGCACTTCAATATTTCAATAAAGGAGTTGTTTTTGTTTTTTTTCTAATTAGAGGGACCTGTTCAAGAAATATGCAGTGGGACCTGTTCAGAAGATATGTTACCAGTACCAATATTAGAGGGACCTGTTCAACAAATATCAAAGGGACCTGTTAAATACTTCATCCAAGATACATTAGACTACTTCAACAAAGTTTCAACAGAGTTTTCAAAGGTTTCTCATCATCAAGGCTACATCAACACCAAGGATCAAGGAAGCTGCACAAACATATTTCCTCAAATTTCAAAGAAGCTGCACAAACATAGTTCTTCAGATTTCAGAGGGACCTGTGATATCTAGGTTCATCTCAAAAGGGACTTGTTATGGACAGTGAAGATTAGTCATATTTGGACAATGAATATCAATCCTACTTGTGCATGCCAACTCAACTTTTGGTCAACCACCAAGTGTAATGTATTGTTGTAATTTTTATTTTTAACATTTAAAATTCTTGAATTATTTTAGTGTTAAATATGATGATTATGATTGCTTGTTATCAATTTAAAAAAAAAAACCTATTGTAACATTCCTAACTACTCAACTCTGCTATCATTTCCCATCACACTTTAGCCTATTTCCATATTCCTACTATGATTTTTAAATCTTTTCCTACACCACCCTTCAAACCTTGTCTTTAACTCCTCATTTAGGAATCAGTCATCAAACCTTGTCATCGATCCATCATCTTTCCAATCAGCCAAGTACCAACAAGCAATGGACAAGTGGTGAACCATTGGAAAGACAAGTGTTCAATGATTTCATTCATTTTTGAATCGGCCAAGTTATAAAACAATTTTTTGACCCAAGTCGACTCACGCAACATATATACTTTATCATCACTCCAGCACTCCTTATATGTATATGGTGTTCTCATGATTGTACCTATGCAAACCAGTACAAATCCTCTATCCTTATGATGTGAATGCGCTTCCAACTTTGCATTATCATTAAAGTAATTTGGGAAAGGTCGGTTTTTAAGTTTCACTCCATAAAACTCTCAGTTCGTAGAGGGTGTTACCAGATTAGTGATTCAAACTCTGAGTTTTCAAAGAAGGCCAAGACAACAAGCACTACAAAGGGAGAGCATAGCAAATAAGCTTACCATGAGTTTCTACCTCCGCCCATAGTTCGAGGACGTGAATCAGGTCACTGCCCAAGCAATTGAAGAAAGAGACCTTGAGAACCGAGGGCGTTACCAGGTCGGTTAAGTAGAGTGCAGAACAGAGGTAACAAATTGAGAGACCCTTATTGAATTGTTGAGCATAAACAAAAAAGGTTAGAACATGAATTTCTTTTTCAAAATGACCAATAGAGAAGAGCTTGAAACATTTGATAGTTCACAATATCATGATGACTATATTACGATTTTAAGGGAAAGGCAATGGTTATCTTTTCTAGAGAAAATTAATGGGAACAATGAAGAAGTGACCAAGGAGTTTGCATTCACATTCAATGGAGAGAAAGCATTAATAGGAAACTTTTCTTTTAGTATTTCAGGATACCATAGCACAAACATTGGGAATCAGCCCAGAAAGGGAAAAATATTTCAAAACAAAACAATTTAAGGAAAAATCATGGACTCAGTTTATGTCTAGGTCAAGGGTTTCCTCTGTCAACTGGAAAAAGGGTGTCTCTAGAAGCTGGCTAATGCACACATGGGATGAAATGGTGCACATTATTCATAAATTTGTTACATGTGAAGGTCATTACAACATAGTATACCTATATCACATCAAACTCTTGTTGCACTGAAAAGGGCAATGCACCATCAGTCTGCCCCATTTCCTCTTACAGAGTTTGACTAAAATGTCAAAAACTATTCAGAAACAAAAGGGTAATGAAGATAAAAGTTTGTATCATTTTGGGTTGATTAAAATTTTAATTGAATTTGAGTTGCAGAGGAGGGGAAAAACTTGGAAAGAATTTTTTATTGCTAGTCAAATTAAAGATGGAGAAGATGAACAGTAACATCAAGAGCGCACAGCGTTTATGCTTGATATTGATGAGGAAATCCATAAGCGCATGTCAAGCAACGTTCCTCCACACAGCAGTAGTGTAAGGACAAGAAGGATGAGGCAAGAAACTGCCCAGAAAATTGAGTAAGACAAAATCTTCACTACTTATACGAGAAGATCAAGGAGAATACAAAAGAACCAAACACAAGATGATCAAGCAGAGTCAAATGCAAATGCACCAATGGACATTGAGAGAAGTGCTCATTCACAGCCAGAACCGGAAACAGAAATGGAAGTCGAGAGTAACAAGGGACAAGGGAAGGAGCCAGCACCTGCAAACAAGAAACAAAGAAGGTTAGAGAAATAGATTGGAAAGCTAAAAGAGGAATTGATGGAGGAAAACATGCTAGAGAAGGTCATCAAGAAGGAGAATGAAATGTTGAGATCTCAGAGCAAGAAGACTCAATAGAAAAATGAGAAACTGAAGGAGAAAATCAAAGAACTTAAGATTGAACAAACTGACATTTGCAAATGGGCAACAAAATGGTATACTCAAAAGAAAGCTCTCAAAGAAAAATACAAGAATATGAAACATGAGCTCCACGTTCAGAAGAATTCCCAAGCTCAAAAGAATATAGATGCATTGCTACAAGCAGGAACAGAATATAAAGGGAGCACATCAAGATTAGCATGAGGACATGCTAAATCATTGAGCTTGGGGGAGATGTTGGTACCATTTCATTGCCATCCTTTTCTTCTAGAAATCCATCATTTATCCATCATTTTCTCCCATAAACCTCTCATAGTCCATTGAAATTGATTAATCAAAGCATTATAGTTGTTATTTTACATTAAA
>APFE031352463.1:0-55016 GCA_000404065.3 Pinus taeda | reverse complement strand
ACCCATTTTGTATTAATAAAGGGCTCAATTAACCTTGTATAACAAGTAGGAGCAAGAGAATAACAATACAGAGCATTGGGAAGTTTACACTTCAAGTTTTGCAAAATTTTGGCATGTAAAAGAAATTCTCCAATTAATGAAAGTCATCTTTGGTTTTAGTTCTTAATATTCTCAAGGGTTATGTAATTCCTTGGGTTAGGTCTCACCCTAGTTGCATGAGATATGTCTTGTACCGTTAGCATTTGTTTACCTCTATAGTTTATTTATGAATATTACTTTTGTGCATGGTTACTTAGCTAGTTTTTGAATAGTCCTTTCTTCCATAGTATTTGAGAATTAGATGATAATATTGGTTGTGGTTATATAATTATTTGTACATTCAAACTCACTTTTATTGCTATTGTTTATTTGATGTTCATCATTTACTATTTTATTTTGTCTGTGCGGTCCCTTGTTTTGCATCTAAAAAAACCATATAGTCATGTATCTTGGTGAATAAAAACTACTATAGTGTACCTTGCTAAATAAAAACTACTATTTTATCCCTTCCTCAACTTATTTTTCCTTCAAACATTTCCTTTAGCATATTCTTTTGCTCGTATGACTATCTCCAATAGCAAAAAAAGACTCCAACAATAGTTTGCAATTAATGATAAAACTTTCCCAGATTTGTATCCAACTCATGATTCTCATTCTTTGATGTGTTAAAACACCCATGGAACTATGAGAGTGAAATTTAGAAGTAGAGATACCAAGTAGTTTCCTTGACCTAGATCATTATAGAAATTTCATCTTTCATGCATAATTAAGGTTTACTATTTGTAATATTTTACTTTAGTTGTGTGTCTTCTTTCCTTGCATAGGAGAATAGGTATGCATTCATTTCATTACAATTAATATGGTTTTAATTTCTTCATTTCAATTAGTATAGTTTTAATTTTGTCTTCCATTTCCTACAATTTCAATTTTTTCCTATAGCATAGAATTGTTAAAATGGTATCTTTATAATAAGATTTCATCTTAGTAATTTCCACCTATATAAAAGTTATAAAAATAAAGAGATAATACTTTCTCCAATTATAGTGGTGGCCCCTCATAAGTTTTTATGAACTTTGTGTTGGAAATTAAAGCTAAGACCCTTAGGAATTGAAGTATTCTCGTTGCAATACTGAGGGCCAACAATGCTCCCCCACTTAGAGTTATTGTTGCCCCAACAATAATCCAGCTACAACCCTTCGGTAATCTCCACTGGATGTCACCATCATGATAACGTCTCTCGGTATGATACCCCTAACCACAATTATGGAAATCATTCGTGCATATTGACATGCATTGAATCCCCTCATGAGGCTTGGCTAATCAGAAACCTAATTTTACCATTGCACCAAGATCCCTAAGAACACATGTACTACAATGTAATGTCCTCAATCTTCAATCATCAAAACTCCACCAATCTACTAGTGTAAAGGAACCACACTAGGTACATATTGAGTGTGCTGGAAACCACTAACATACATGGGGGTCTCCCTGATATGAAATCCAAATTAGACCTCGCAATGTTTGGAGTAGGAGCCCCATCCGAGAAATAGGCTCGGATACCATAATATTAATGATTTTCCTTAGCTGCAATAAACAACATAAGGGAGTACACATATACTTCAAGATAAGCAAGTAAGTTAGCCTTGTGAAGTACTTAATTGCAATCTGTATAAAATTTCTTTCACGGATGGAAAAACGAAAGTGAGTCTTTAGAAGAAAACTAATAGTACTATCGTAACAAAGACACACACATATATAAAAAATAATCATTAATTATCTTGCAAAATAGTTCACAAAGAAACAAAAATCATGGAAGCAAGAGACACACAATTCAAATATATATACTAAAGCCAATGAAATAGTTCATTTTCCTTAGTATGTATAAATACAAACATACACCATAAATAATAAAAGAATAGTCTTACAACATTCACGGTATATGCATGAAAGTGTGTCATCTCTGAGACATTCAAATCATTAAGTGAAAGTTCCAAGATACATGATTATAAGGATACATAGCCAGCTCAAATAGTGGAATGTTAAGCCACCACTTGCTCCTCAAAAGGATGATTTTCTATCCTATGCTAAGCTTGAGAAGCCAAGATGAAAAGTCCTTTGCTTGAGCTATGAGGGTTTATTTATAACAAATGAGGTGACTCTCCACCTCCCATGTGACTCTTTACCTCCCTTGTGACTCTTGAGCTCCCATGTGACGTTTGAGCTTCTATGTGACCTTTGAGCTCCTACATGACTCTAGGAATTCCTTGTGACTTTCCAAATTCCATGTGTGGCCCTTGAGCTTCCGTGCATTTTACATTTTCTTATTTTTGGAAATAGAAAATTACACTCCACAAATTGTGGCAAAATACATGGACGACACAATACTTTTATGATGACACTTTGAGAAGCCATAATTTGGTGAATGTGACATAAGACTTCATTGTAATGTATCAATGCCAAGTTCTCCTCTTTTCTTTTATGGATTCATGTCCCCCATGATATATCTTGCTTATACATATTCAGCTTCATCCTCCAAAAACAGTTGGTTATAACATTAGATTCTTTCATGTCATCCTAGTCTTCATCCATCTATCGTAGTTTGGAGTTTCTTTATTTCCTCGTTTGATGATGCTTTTGTATTTCACTTCCACAAGTTTCTTCTTGTAGCTTCTCCTTCATGTCCTCCTTAAGCATTATCTTTCCATGTTAGGATCATAGCTACAAATAGAGTTCACTCTTCGAAAGCCAATACCAGTCGCAAAATCACCTAATCTACCTTTTTTTTCTCATGCAAGATGTTGATTGTGATGGGAAAATGACACTAGGGATAAGAGGGAGGCATTCTTGGGCACAGTTCATGGGTTTAGGAGGTAAGGAGTGAAGGATTGAACACTAAGGGTGTACAATGTGTAGTGGCAAGGAAGGAAGAGGAAATCTTATGCGCATTGTGCAGGTCTTGGAGGCAGAGAACGCATGCTTTCTCACTGATAATACACAGTGCACAATGGTTGAGGAGATGAGCCTAGGGATTGCGGTGTTAAAAATTGCAAGGGCTGGAGGGTGACCCTACTGCTCAATGAAAGTGTGTAGTGCTGAGTGAAGGAAAGATTAGTGCAGGCATTGTGAAGAGGAAAATTTTATGAGACAAGGGAGGCAAGCGTGGGTAGTGTAATTGTGCAACACATAGTGGCTAAGGAAGAGGTTTAAGGGATTGCATAGTTCAGTACTTCAAGGTTTCAAAAAAGTCCCTATTGTGCACTAAGAATACGCAGTGTGCAATTCAGGGTAGGGTTAGTCCAGGCTTGTGCAATGGGAAAGTGTAGGTAGTAAGGTTGATTGACTCTACTTTGAGGTTTCTCATTTCACAATAAAGGGTCCGCTATATGGGCGTAATGTGTAGGTCCACGAGGTAAGGATCTCATCACTTAGACTTAGAAATGCACATTACGCTCATCACTTTGCTAGAAGTTGAATGTGCTCATGAGTTGTGCAAGAGGTGTGGACAAAGAAGAACTCTAAAATTGACTAAGTGTGATATCAATGGGACAAGAGGGTAAGAGCATATAACAAGCCTTGAACATGATCGCAGACACATATACACCCATGCACATAGCAACAAGATATACAGTACCCAAAACTAATATGCATACAACAAAATGACAGTAAAATGACAGTTATCTCCAAGTGCGTCAATTAAGATATGTCATTAGAAACCAAGTGTTGACTGCAACCAAAATATGCATTATGCCATGAGAATGTGTCCAACACATGTTCTAGTAACAAATAGAATCAACTAATGCAAGAGCATGCACTAGAGTTTCCTCTTAAAGGTGTGCCAATGCCACCTTTAACAAAAGACAATAGTTGAGGCTTCTTTAGAAAGGAACTTGAACGCTTAGAGAAAGTTAGAGAACATGCATGAAACAACTTCAATGACTCAAAACGACAGTTTTCACAAGATCAACAAAAATCTCCAAAATTTAAATGTAGGCAAAATTTAGAAGTATTATAATAACCATAACAATACCCTCACAAACTTGACTTACCATTTAACTACAATTGCAATCCAAAAATATTTACATAATCCAAAAATATAAAACACTATTTAAAAACATTAAAACCCCATTTATATAAATGTTATTTTTAAATATTTTATTTAATATAAATGTATTATGATTCATAGCATATGTGTGAAAAATAACCATCCAAACACCATTTCCTTAGATATTATTTTGAAAACATTTATTGAATATAAATATAATAATTTATCATGATTCATACAAAATGTGCGAAAAAAACATTTATTTAATATAAAATATAATAATTGATCATGATGCATAGAAATTGTGTGAGAAAGGAAATAATTATACTTATAAAAATATTATTTTACATATAAAGTGTAATAGTTTCCTCATGATAATTGAGAAAAATATGTACACAGGATAGTAACTGTGAAATCAAATTGGATGTGGGCGACTGTCGACACATTATTTTATTTTATTTAATGAGATCTGTCACGTGAAAGTTAGGAAGTAGGAAGTTATTTGTGCGCAGTTCAATGTTGGTGAAGATGACGACAAATCCTTCGAATCTTATCCCTCCCACCACCACTGTTTACTGGTAATAGGATTGATGTAAAACAGCTGCTTCATCTATAAATGGATCACCAGCTTCTGAAGAAACACACAGCTTCATCCCATTCCATACGCAGTCCCCTTTCAATACCCATTCCTTTATTGGTCTATGCTCACCCTGCTACCTCCAATGGACTCGATTCATCATGTTTTGGCTCCTGTAACCGGGCAACACATCGACTCATCACGGGAATCGGCAGCAACGCAGGAGCTCCAGCTGTATGAGATGATATTCTCTGCTGTGAAGCCATTGGCTTTGAAAGCAGCTGTGTTGCTCAACATTCCTGAGATCATCGCCACACGAGGCAACGGAGGTCCGCTTTCTGCCGAGCAGATTGCCTTTCATATTGCTGCTGCTAATTCCTCATCAACTGGCAATTCGCACTTGGATGTGGGATACCTCTACAGAATTCTGAGGTTCCTTGCTTCCTATGGAATTTTCGCTGAACAAGAAGAGGCCGATCAGGAAGACGATGCAGCCACCAAGAAAATAAAGTTCGGCTTGACGGGCATTTCAAAGCTGCTGGTGCATGGAGGAAATGAGCAATCATGTGGGCCTGTCCTGCTCCTCATAGCAAGCAACGTCTTCCTGGAATCCTTTCAACATTTGCAGGAATCTGTGTTGGAGGGCTGCTACACATTTAACAAAGCTCATGGTATGGATCTCTTCGAATACCTGGGCAACAATCCCGAATTCAACAACATTTTCAACGAGGCCATGTCCACTAACACTAGATCCGTCATGGCTTCCGTGGCGAAGATGTATGAAGATGGGTTTAAGAGTATGGCAACGCTGGTAGACGTTGGAGGAGGTATGGGCTCTGCCTTGTCCATCATTGTGAAGGAACATCCACACATTCGTGGCATTAATCTCGATCTGCCTCATTGCCACTGCGCCTCTCATAACTGGTAATTAGATTTGTACTGTTGGTCACCATAATATAATAAATTTGTTGATATATATAACATGATAGCAAGTTGATGATGATTTATGACTGGGAACGAGGGAGTGTTGCAGGGGTGGAGCACATGGAGGGAAATATGTTCGAGCACATACCTTCTGCCGATGCAGTCATGATGAAGGTCACGATTACATCTATGGTCTTCTGTTTGCATAAGAAATTTACTTGTGCCATTATTATTATTTCTACATGTTGAGGAGGACCAATACTTTTCTATTGTCATTTACTGCAGTGGATTTGTTGAGGGCTAATAATATTCTATTGTCATTTACTACAGTGGATCCTCCATGACTGGGCGGACGAGGAGTGTGTGAAATTGCTGAGAAGAAGCTACGACGCAACGCCAGCGAAGGGAAAGGTGTTAATTGTGGAAGCAGTTGTTGAGGGAGACAAAGAAGGTGAAATCATGTCGAGGCGATTGGGATTGTTATATGATATATCGATGATGGCTTACACAACTGGTGGGAAGGAGAGAAGAGAGGAAGAATTCAAAGGGTTGTTCCAGCGCGCAGGGTTCAAGAGCCACACCATCATCAAGTTGCCTTTCGTTCAGTCGCTCATAGTGCTGTCCAAAGCCTAATAAGCTGTTGCGCTTCCGATTATCGTTACAATAACGTTGGTTTTGCAGGGGTTGTTATCATGCAGTATATGACCTATGTTTTATGTTATCTGGCAGAATAAGATCTATGTCAATAGTTTGAATTTATAGTGGGAGTAATTGGAATGGGTTCCACGATACTCTTGAGTATTAACTGAAGATTTCTGAAGACATGGTTGAAATTATTGTGAGATTTTAAAGATATTTATCCATCATAAAAATAATGGAATATGATAATATTTTTATATCTGTCTATGTTGGTAGTGCATTGTAATTAACGTTTATTTAAATTAGTTTGACTTCAATAAATATAAAAAATTTCATTTTTTATTTTTTTATTTAAATTTATGTTAAGTTTAAATCAAATTTAAATTATTAATTAATATTAAATATTTTTTACTCTCTATAAAATGTACATACTCTGGAAAAGCCGTGGTCGCTTTCACAAAGATTCATACCAAAGGAAAGGGCAACGTTACAATTATGATTCGATTCCACTATCTCGTCATGAGTTGTTAGAATAACCAAATTTAACGTGTGTTGCTTGTGTTGCCAACTTTAGCGGTCGTTGCGGATGCAAAAGTCGAGTTATTTATTTCCATATTTTGTTTGGACATCAAAACAATTGAGTAAAGCACTTTTGATGGAAGCAAAAAAGACAAAGATTTTAACCAATGATATGACAACTTTACAACTTTTCATTGTCAACTTAAAAAATGTTTAAAAACAAGCTAATTAATTTATTAAAAGATTTAAAGAAAATTAATGTTTATGTGATTCGATATTATTAATTAAGAGATGGGAATTGGTATTTTTTGAATTAACTTAGATTAAATAATCAAGACAATAAAAAGGGTTCGTGATTAATAATTAATAAATTAAAATTAAGTTTAATGTTTTATATTGATAGTATAAAAAGAAAAGACTTTTTAGAATTGTTTTTCGGATGTATTTTATTTGAAATTATTATATCTAAAGATTAACAAAGTTGAATTAAATATCAATTTTTTTAATGCACAAACACAATGATATTGGTGTTAATGAACTATATGTCATGTTAAAGTTAAATTAAAATTTGTATTATGCTTTTTAGATTACTTAAATTCTTAAAAAAAACTTGTCGTGTTAGAGTAATTTTATTTTTGAGAATTCATCATTAGGTAGAAAAAGAGATGATTTTCCGAAGAAACAATAAGTGAAACTCATCAAAATATTTAATTCTTTGATTGTTATATTCTCACCTCAACAAAAAAAATCCATAAACTATTTTAGGTTATTCGTATTCATCATTCATTACTTGACATTTATTCTTCAAAGCTTATATTCCACATTGAACTTCTAAATTGTTATAAATATAATGAAACAAATATACATAATATTAATTCTATAAAAAAACCAAATTACATGGTGGGAATAAAATAAGAAAGGAAATCCATTGATGTTCATTTGATTTTAGAGAACCCATGAAGCGTTGTCCTCACACATCCCTTTAGGCTTTACTCACGTCATTATTTATGTATCCACCCATGAAACCTTCTTCCTTCAAATTCCCTTGGCATCACTAACTTTGCTGCTTAGGTCAGTATTAATAGCACCTTATTTTCTCATTTTGAACATCTCATTATTTAATTGAGGTGTCACATTAAGTAATAAACATGATATGTTCACGTACTAAAGAATTCATTGAATCTTGATCATTTGTCATGCATAATCAAATCCATGATAAACAAAAAGGAAAAACAAAAGATATTAAGTTTTTTTTTTATAATCAAAGGATAATGGTGTTTATGTGGTATTATGTTTCAAAGCATTGAAATGTTTAGTAGTTCAAAGCATTGGAGCATTATCTTTGAATGTTTATAGGGAAAATGATTAGGCGAAAATATTGTTAAATGGTTTTTTTCCATTAGGCTGTGGCAACCCAATATTTGGATACAACAACTAGAACCAAGCATTTGTGTATGTAGGGGATCTTTTTCTTATTTTTCAGCAATATGGTCTATAAACATTATATGACGAAATATCTTTCAGAATCTATCCACTACTCATAACAATATCTAAATATGTAACATTGTCTTTCAATTCCCTCATAATCCAGTAGTCTTCAAAGAGATTATATTTATACATTTCTAATTTTCTATCATGTACTCTCGTCAAATATCCATTAATGTTTAACTAGTTCATACCCTCTTTTGATTGGTACTACAAGGGTGACTAGAATCCATATATAAATGAAAAACCAAAATATAGACTTTATTAAATGATTTGTCTATTGGTTACACGTGGGTAATTTAAAAATACACTTCCATCTCTTAAGTAAAATAACGAGTCACCTTCACTTTGGCGTACCCTTTCCTTTACTTCAGGACATGCTAGTTCTAGCATGTCTATGATGATACTTATTCCTTTTGTTTTTTCTCCCCTCTAACATCTCATCAATTTATTTTTCTCTCTATTTATAATATTTATTAAAGAATTTTGATCATATAATTTTTTTGTGAATACTTACTCTTACACTAAAATGTAAAATTGGTATAAACTATTTTGTTGCTAATTTCACTTGTTATAGATATTTTAAAGAAAACAAATATTTTTACATTTACACATTAATAATATGCATCATATGTAATAGGAAGAATGTAAGGTAATAATGGATATGTTTTCATGAAAATGGGTAAGGTGGAAATATGTTTGCATACATATTTTCAGTCTCCTTGATGTATGTATCTGTGTGTTATATAATATATATATATTATATATATATTATATTATATATTACTATATATATTAATTTTTCTTTATCATTTGAAAGTAAAAGAAAACATTAATATAATTTATCTTTGGTTAGTAATAAATGGCTTTCAGTTTACCTTTTGTTTTGCTAAGTTTGATTATCCAATCAGCTCAGTATATATTATATATATGATATATTATAGTATATATATATATATTATTATTATTATATTAATATATATAATTATATATTTATATATATATACTATATATATATATATCTATATATATTATATATATATATATATATATAATATTTTAATGATGTAGATTGGATCATTATATTATTTTTCATCTATTTCAATATGTTCAAATTGGAAAAAAATTAGAGGAATCAACATGTAGTGTTATGTTAAGAACATGCCCCATTTTGGAGAATTGGAGATTGAAACCTTCTAAATCCATTTGGAAGTATCAAAAACCACATTTTTGTGGACAAAGCTTTCCTTTTTACCATTTAATCCAAATATGTTGATCTACATATAGAGGCATGTTGACCACCCAATAGGCTCCCCTCTCATATTTCAAATGAAATCGGTCCCTCCTTTGATTTTCATGCTTATTTTCGGTTTTGATACCTTCCTTTGAACTGAAATGACAATTACAATTTTGAAAAAAAAAAAAAATATTCTCAATTTTTATATGGTTTCTTTTATTGGCATGTGGCGCGATATTGATCTTTACAGATATGGAAGTTATACCTCAAACCCTATTGACAGTTCTTGATGGTTGATTCTTCATTTTTTCTGAAGTTATATATATCTCATATTTGTTGAGCAACATCCTAATGCTACATGTATATGTAATCAAACCTACATGTGAAATTATATTTTGAATGTGTTTTTGTATATTTCTTTTTCTTGAATACAAGTTAAAATTGTGATCAAATCCATGGTGTTTATGTATTATATAAGTCATAGATTATGAATGTTTTGGCTATTTTTGGGCCTTATTATGACATATAACATGAGTGCTTTTATTCATAATGGTTCATACACCTTGATGAGTAAAATGTTGTGACTCCATCACCTTATAACATCGGTTGACATTATTAAACTTTGTGATCTATATTCTAGGTGTATTATGGTTTCAACACATCAAAATTTAACTCTACATCCTGTGGTTTTGTATGTAATCAAATTGCGATAAGGAAAAATATTGATATATTGTGTGATTATTTAATTCCTGAAAACAATGGGTACATCTAATGGGATTTGGTATGAAACATTTGTGTGTTTTTTGATGACCTGACTTAACTTATGAAAACTGGAAAATCTAACTCTTGACAACTATTTTCATCATTCATTGTTGTCATGTCTCAAGCTTTGTGGTTAAATTATTGTTCTAACTACTATCATTTCTACTACATACATTTGATACTTCCTTCGAGTTATTTAATTTGTAGCCTAGGGTTTTCATTCTGCATTCCTTTCATTCCCATTTTGAGCCTTTGCCATGAATATCTCATTGTAATGGTTAGTGTTTGAAACTCTTTTTGGTTTGTTTTATCTCCTTTCCAAACGAAATCACTGCTAGGTTTTTTTAAATATTCTATAATGCCATTTGTGATTCGAATGAAGTTGATTGGGCTGAAATTATTAAATCATATGAGTATGTAACTATGTTTCAGGAGGCCAGCTTGTGGGATTTCGTTCAATGCTTCCATGGTTCTATTGATAAAGTGGTGAAGTCTTTTGCCTACACTTTTAATGTTAGAAAAGTTAGGGTTGGTGATGTAGACATATGGTTCAATATTGACATGATTTCAGAGGCATCTTGTCTCTCCCCAGAAGGTAAGAACTAGTCAAAAAATTATCCAGTGAGTAATGTGTTGTGGAAAAGGTTTACGGCTTCCAAAAATTTCACGTATAATTTTAAAGGTATGCTAGTCAGTTTTCTTAAACCCAAATGGAAATATTTGTTGTATTTTTTTTTAATTCTTTATAACTTGTGAAGGTAGATACATGTTTGTATATATGTACCAAATATGAATTCTTATGGCATTTCTAGGTTTTAAGCTTAATCTCCCATTCTATTTACATAAGTGTCTCACCAACATGGCTAACGCATACCAAGTTGAATGCAAGAATCCCGACTGGTCTCTTTTTCACCATGGGTTGATTTGAATTTTGGCAAAACACTATTTTTGTCCAACACTTGTGATACTCAAGACATGCTTATTCTTTAGAATGGATTTGATAAACCATGTGTTGTTGAACAACTAAGAGTCACCCATAGGGTTTTACCCAATCTTCAACTAGCCAGTCTAGCTTCATCTTACTCTCACAATATTGATGAATTTTTCCCTGACAAATAGTGCCAGTGTAATGCCTTAGAATTTTCTAAAGGTACTAGGGTTAAAACTCATGAAATGGTGCCTTTGTTGAGTGTGGAGCTTGATTATCTTCTTTATTTAGAGGTATCACCAAATTGGACCCTAGTTTGTAATGTGGTGTCAATGCCCCCAAGGGGGGTCCAGGGGGGACAATGATTATTTGGATTCCTCCTTAGAGGGCGATTAGGGGTAGCACCCTCGAAGCTAAAAATAGATGTAATATTGCCTTGTAAAATGTTGTAATTTTGTATTCAATATGGACTGTTCATTAGGCAGAGATCTGACATTAGAAGTTATGTTTAATTTAGGGTTTTTTGCCCTAGAAGGTAACCCTCGCTATATATGAGGGAATTGTACTGCGTCTATGAGGATCTGTATTCTGAGTGGGAAAGACAAAGGAGATTATGTGAGAGCAAAGAGGGAATTACAACGGATCTACTGTAGGTTGTATCTCTTCATTTTGCTAGATAGTATAAAAGGAAGGACTAGTAGTTTCTTCGTGGATGTAGCCCAAATTGGGTGAACCATGTATATCTATGTCTCTCCTATTTTATGTTTTTTCTATGTTTATATTTCTACAATATTTTATGTGTTCCATTGCTCTGTAATATATAATTTACTAACAACTGATATTAGAGCCGAAGGTCTATTTGGCTGATAAACTCGCAAGAGAGAAGGGTTCTTGGTTCTGGTGGGAGTAATGGTGGAAGATGGTAGGTTTGGGGTCAAAACATTTAACGGCCAAAACTACCAGCTATGGAAGATGCAGATGGAATATTATCTGTATCAGAAAGATTTGTACCTATCATTGAGCGAAAAGAGAAAGAAGCAGACGAGTATGATAGACACAAAATGGGATATTCTCGACAGAAAGGCACTTGGAACAATACGGTTGTGCCTAGCAGTGTCGATAGCCTTTAATATTTCAAAGGAAATGACAACAAAGGGTTTAATGTCGGCATTGACCAAATTATATGAAAAACTGTCGGCCTCAAATAAGGTATATCTTATGAAGAGTTTATTTAATATGAAGATGTTAGAAGGTGGATCTGTTTCTAATCATTTAAATGAATTTAATACAGTTACGAGTCAGTTAAGTTCTGTAGGGTTAACTTTTGATGATGAAGTTAGGGATCTATTATTTTTGTGCTCATTGCAAGAAAGTTGGAATGGTTTAGTTATGGCCATCAGTAAATATGTCTCTGGATCTAGTACTTTAAAGTTTGATGATGTTGTTGGTGCAATCCTTAGCGAGGAAATACGATGGAAAATCTCTGGTGAGACATAAGGTAATGCTTCGACTGTAGAGACTAGGGGAAATGGAAAGAGGAAAGAGCCCAGGATTTCGCATTAAGTCAAGGAAAGGTGGATCCAAGTCTAGATTGAGGATAGTTTGCTAGAAATACAAGAAGAAAGGACACCTGAAGAAAGACTGCAAGTCTAAGAAGGGAAAAGAAGGAGACACGTAATAAGAAAACAATCATAAAGTGAATGTGACAGGTGATGTGTTGCAAGATGCTTTGATTCTTTCATTAGAAAATATTATTGATGTCTGGGTGGTAGATTTAGGGGCTTCATTCCATGCCACAACTGATAGGAAACATTTTCATGATTATGTTCAAGGAACTTTTGGACAGGTTCGATTGGGTGATGATAAACTCTATAAAATCATTGGAATGTGTAAAATTTTCATAAAACAACAGAATGAGAATCAATGGCTATTGAAGGAGGTAAGGCATGTTCAAGATTTGAAGAAAAATATGATTTTGACAGGGAAGTTGGGAGGTGAAGGTTGTGTGACTACTTTTATAGATAAAACCTAGAAGGTCACTAAAGGAGCCTTGGTGATAGCGAAAGCAGAAAAGGTTGGTACATTGTATTTATGCAATGGTATTTCTATTTATGTTACTTCTTTAACCTCTACAGGAGAAGATATGACATTGTCGCATCATAGGCTCGGGCACATGTGTGAGAATTGGATGCAGATTTTTCACTCAAGAAATTTGTTGCTAGGTTTGAAGCATGTTGATTTAAAATTTTGTGAGAATTGTATTTATGGAAAACAAAAGAGAGTCAAATTCCTCAGAGTTGGGAAAGAAAACAAGAGTGAAAAATTAGAGCATGTGCATACAGATGTATGGGGACCTTCTCAAGTATAATCTCTCAGTGGCTCTCCCTATTATGTTACTTTTATTGATGATGCAACCAGAAAAACCTAGATTTATTGTATTTGAAATAAATCTGATGTATTTGACACCTTTCAAGAAATGAAGATTGGTTGAAAAATGGACAGGAAAGTGTTGATTGTCTCAAATTTAGAAAATGGAGGTGAATATTGTTAGCAAAGAGTTTGATAGGTACTGTTTCCGAGAATGGAATTTCGTAGAGGAAGACAATTTCAGGAATGCCACAAAATGGTGTTCAAAAGGATGACAGGACAATCATGGAGTGTGCAAGGTGCCTGAGTTGCAATTCACGTCCCTTTACAATTTTGGGGTTAGATGTTGTAAATACTGTTGTTTATCTAATAAACATAGGCCCTTCAAGTTCCTCGGATGGTGGTATTCTAGAGGAGGCATGGATAGGTAAAAAGGTAAACTACTCATTCTTAAATACTTTTGGTTGTGAAGCCTTTGTCCACATTAATAAATAAAATAGAACAAAGATTTAGGCAAAATCAAAGAGATGTAACTTTATTGGACATGGTGTTAATGATTTTGGTTATCGCTTTTATGATTATGAAAAACACAAAATCGTTAGAAGCAGAGATGTCATATTCAATGAAAGGTTTTGTTTAAGGATCAGATGTAGGAAAAGAAACATCAAAAAAGAAAATAGTGAATACACAATGTTTGATGAGATCACAAAAAAAGTGAAGGTGCCTGAAAATAATAATGGTAAAAAGCCAAAACAACAACAACAAGCACCTCAAACACTTGAAAGTGGTGTTAGAAGATCTACCAGGATAAGTAAACCCCTTGAACAATACTCTCCTTCATTATATTATGTATTGTTGACTGATTCTGGTGAACCAGAATGTTATGAAGAAGCAGTATAAGTAGAAACTAGGAAGAAGTGGGAGCAAGCCATGAAAGAAGAGATGGACTCCTTAGCACATAACTAGACTTGCGACTTAGTCATGTTACCTGCAGGTAGAACGACAATGTAGAATAAATGAACGAAGAAGACGGAGTTAGAAAAAGGTATAAATCTAGAATTATGGTGAAGAGGTTTGCACAAAAAAGGGTATAGACTTTGATGAGATATTTTCTCTTTTTGTCAAATGACTTCAATCAGAACTATTTTAAGTCTAGCAGTAGATGAAGCTTTAAATCTTGAGCAGTTAGATTTAAAGACAACCTTTCTCCATGGGGATTTGGAGGAAGAGATATATATGCAGCAAACACAAGGATATGAGGTAAAAGGGAAGGAGAAACTAGTGTGCAAGTTGAAGAAGAGCTTGTATGGCTTAAAACAGGCTCTAAGGTAGTGGTATCTAAAATTTGATAGGTGTATGTCTGAAAAAGGTTATATTAGATGCCACTCTAATCATCGTGTTTACCTCAAAAGGAAACATGATGGCAGCTATATTATATTGTTATTGTATGTAGATGACACATTGCTTGTTTCAGGTTCTAACATGCAGGAAATAAATGTGCTCAAAAGAAAATTGGTGTACTCATTTGCAATGAAGGATTTGGGTTCTGTAAAACAAATCCTTGGTATGAGAATAACTAGAGACAGGAAGAATTGAAAATTAACATAGAAAAGGTGTTGAAAATATTTCATATGCAAAATCGAAAACCAGTTAGCATACCTTTGTCTAGCCATTTCAAACTAACTAAGAAGGTGTGTCCCATGATTGAGGAAGAAATGGCTTATATGTTTGAATTTCCATATGCATCCACAATTGGAAGCACATGTAGTGGGAGTTGTAAGCATGTACATGAACAATCTAGGAAAAGAACATTAGATGGCGGTGAAGTGGATTCTCAGGTATTTGAGAGGTAGCACAAACCAAGCATTATGCTTTGGTGGTTCAAACATTGCTCTACAGGGATATGTTGATGCATATATGGCAGGTGATAGAGATAACAAGAGGAGCACAATAGGGTATGTGTTTATTGTAGGTGGAACAATTGTCACTTGGGTTTCAAAACTGCAAAGTGTTGTTGCACTCTCAACAACGGAAGTAGATTATGTTGCTGCCATAGAGGCTAGTAAAGAAATGATTTGGTTACAAAGGTTTCTGGATGAATTGGGTAAGAAGCAAGAGTTGGGCAGGTTATATAGTGATAGCCAGAGTGCCATAAATCTTGCAAAGAAATTTTTATTTGATTCCAAGGCTAAACATATACAGCTCAAGTACCATTTCATACAATTAGTGTTCAAAGATTGACAGTTGAAACTAGAAAAGACACACACTAGCTAGAATCCTATAGATATGTTAACAAAAGTTGTAACCAGGGAGAAACTGAGATTTTGCTCAGTTTCAATTGGCCTTCAAGTATGATGAAGAAGATGAGAAACAACCAGGTCCAAAGTGCAATCATTTTCCAGCAAATGAAGCAGCGATGGAGTTGCTATAATTAGTCTCCAAGTGGGAAATTGTTAAGTGTGGAGCCTAATTATCTTATTTATTTAGAGGTATCACCACATTGGACCCTAGCTCGTAATGTGATAGTAAAGCCACTAGGGGGGGTCTAGTGGGGGTGACAATGATTATTTGGAGGCCCCCTCAATAGGGAATCAGCGACAGCGCCCATGAAGCTAAAAATAGATGTAAAATTGCCTTGTAAAATTTTGTAATTTTGTAGTCAATCTGGACTGTTCATTAGGCAAAGATCTAATAGTAGAAGTTATGTTTAATTTAGGGTTTTCTGTCCTAGAAGGCAACCCCTTGCATTATATGAGGGAATTGTATTGTGTCTATGTAGATTTGTATTCTGAGTGAGAAAGAGAGAGGAGATTATGTGAGAGCAAAGAGGGAATTACAACGGATCTGGTGTAGGTTATATCTCTTCATTTTCTTGGATAGTATAAAATGAAGGACTGGCTGTTTCTCTGTGGATGTAGCCCAAATTGGGTGAACCATGTATATATGTGTCTCTCTTGTTTTATGTGTTTTTTGTGTTTATATTTGTGCAATATTTTATGTGTTCCATTGTTTCATATTACATAATTTACGAACACGCTTCTCGTATTACATTAGGTATGGCATAGAAATATGAGTTTCACCATGTTGAATTAGAACCTAAATTTAGGGAAGAGGTTGTACTAAATTTATTAGACCATAACATTCATTATGAACTTGCACACAAAACGGAAATTAGTCATTTAAACTATAATCCTTAGTCTTGGGTGAAGAGTAAATAATGAGAAATAAAGATATCCAGTGTAAGGTGCAATAGTAGAAAAATATCCTTGTTAAGGAATTCTATGTTGATCTCAAGTCCCTTTTCAAGCCTATAGCAAAGAAAAACAAACCTCAGTTAGGTGACAACTTCAGAATTGTTGATAATGGTAATTACTGATCCAAGTGGATTTTGGTGGCCACTTGCCTATTCCTCTTGGACCCCCACCACTGTCTGTTTCAGTTTTTTAGTTTCCTTAATTGTAGCACAATTTACTAATTTTGACAGTTTTTCAGGTCGTAAACTTCGGAAGCCATTTTGAGGCCACAAACTACATTTTTTGGGAATCCCAGGGCCAACATGGGTCATCATTTGATGATAGCCACTTTAAATTATATTCCTTAGATAGATATTTCTAACGAGGTATTGTGCACATCGAACAGACATTGTATGCCAAAGTTATGACCTCGGGAAGTTGATGTACAAATTTACCCAAATAGGGCCCATAGTTTTGGCTCTTCATCTCCTAGGGTTAGGTGTTTGGATGTTTAGGGCTTTCCATTGTTTCTCAATAATAAATATGCCTTTGAACCTCGTCGTAACATAGTTCAGAGGAATGTAGCCCCACACCTCTTCTCAGAGATAAGCTACCATCACCTGAGCTAGTTTATTTCCATTATGTATGTAAGCATATTTCAGTTCTTTGATGATAATGAAATGAAGTTTTATTTCTACTACATATTTGTGTTCATGTTTATATATGTAATTTCTTGTGTTCCTACATAAGTCTAGATCAATGGTATTAGAGTATTCTACTCGTTCTCTATTTTTTTTTGCATGTCCCCAATGAGGCTAGAGTATAAGGAGTTAGGGCTCGAACTGGTTGAACCTTTGCAAGACCAGCCTTGTAAACCCCAATGACCTCCCATGGTGGAAGAAACGAAAGATGGGGGAGCAAGATATCCATTCAAAATATTGCTTGAATAAGCCCTCGAGTGATAGAGGAATGTGATTATGGACAACTTTGCCCAGATCCTTCAGCGGATGCCCATTGGCGATGCATCTTCATCCGGTAGCCACTCTGGTGGCACCACTCCTTTCAAGGTAGAAGTCAACTTTTATATTCCCATATTTGAAGGCTAGATAGATGTAGATACCATAAATAGATTGTTAACTCTATTCGAAGGGTATATTTTGGTTCATGATTTTTCCAATAGGGAATATATTACTTTTGCACTCCTCAAAGCTTTCCCCCACATCAACAATTAGTGGGAAACATATTGTGAGAAGAAGGACGAGAGGGAACCCTCATTATTTTCAACGCAACCACTTGGAACTCTTTCTAAGACACCATCAAGGAGCAGTATTACCTCGTTGGGAGTTATGAAGATAAGTACATAAAGTGGACCAAACTATGACAAAGAAGGGACCTATATGTGCCAAAGTTCACAAATATTTTTCACACCATTCACAGGAAGTTGGGTATCAAGGATTCTAAATGACATCTGTTACTAAAGTATTATGGGTGTCTACACAAATACATATAGGATGAAATGGAGTTCCTTGACATCTCCTCACTCAGCATCTCCTACAAATATGTTATCAAGATCAAGCAGAAGTTGAAACAGAATATTTGAGACTTTGGATCTTAGAATCTGAAGCAAGGGAAAGGTGCCCCCAAACTACAGAAGAAATGACAAAGCCAAGGTGGGGAAACCTATGATAACTCGTTGAAGCCACAAGTGAAGAACAACCCCACGAAGTCAAACAAGGACACAAGAAAATGGTGTGAGTTCCATAAGAGCCCCACTCACAACACAAGAGAGTGTCAGGCCAAGCAGTCGCTGGTGGCTGAGCTAAAGGCTTCAAAATTAGATGCATGTTCGGACTCTGAGTTAGAACCCTATAAGGGGAATGACAAAGGGAAGAATATTGTTGATGCAGTGTGCAATGCCACTATTGCCACCACCAAGATTCACAAGAATGAGCCCAAAGATCCAGAAGAGGGGGAGCATCTCTGCCTCTGCAATTAATTGTCGATAGTGGGAGCCAAAAGAGCCTTATTTAAGTAGATATTGTGAAGTGGCTGGGCCTACCAACTACAACACATCTGTATCCATACACCATCAGTTGGCTTCATCAACAATGAGATCTCTGCGTCATCCAACATTGTTTCCTTCCCCATAGAATCAATCCCTTCACGGGTGAGGTACTATGTGATGTTGCTCATCTTGAAGTTTGTGATGTATTATTAGGGCAACCATACTTGTGGATGTGACATGTTGTATATGAGTCTAGACCTTGCTCTGTTATTATTTGTTTGGATAATAAGCTATAGAGGATACCAGAGGCAGCCCCACCTACCACCATCTCTTTGATATCTGCTAAGCAATGTAGTAAGGTCATCTCCCAGACTGGGAAATTTGTTTTATTTCTGATTCAGTCTCAAATAAAGGGGAAGATCGTGGCAACATCCGTGGCCCTTAGGAAGGGTTCCTCCACACAGAAGAAGTAGGTGGATAAGGTCATGGAAGAATACAATGACATCTTCTTTTCACCCATAGGGGTACCCTTACACTGTCAGGTAAAGAATTTTATCGATATGAATCCCAGAGCACCTCTACCCAATGGTCTGATATATCATTGCTCAATTTGTGAAAATGAAGATATCAAGCAACAAATCAAGGATTTTTTTTAAAAGGGAACATTCGACTAAGTTCGTCTCCTTTTGGGAGCATGATTTTACTTATGTATAAGAAGGATGGGAGCTGGAGGCTCTGCATTGATTATCGGGCACTAAACAAAATCACTGTCAGGAACAGGTATCCAATCCCATGTATTGATGACCTTCTGGAGCAAATCGTGGGGGCCAAGTATTTTAGAAAGATCGATTTGAAGTCTGGCTATCACCAAGTTCTGATAGATCCCACAAATGTATGGAAGACTACCTTCAAATCCAAGAAAGGTTTTTTTGAGTGGTTTGTAATTCCCTTCAGGTTGAAAAATGCCCCTACTACTTTTTTGAGGCTAATGGATGACATCTTGTGACCCTTCCATTTGTGGTTGTTCATCTGGACGACATCCTCATCTTCAACAAGATTTGGGAAGAACACTTGCAACACATTTAGCAAGTTCTTCAAACCCTTCAGCGGCACAAAATGTGTTTCAACTTTGAGAAATGCACCTTTGGCATGAGCCAGGTCCAATATCTGGTTACATCATAGATGAGTGTTGCATGTATGTGGATCTGAAAAAGATCCAATTCATTCAGGATTGACCAACCTCGACCACTCTTACAGAGCTTTACATCTTTTTGGGCCTTACAATTTTTTATTGGAGGTTTGTCTTGGGATTCTCCCATATCATATGGCCTTTGAGTCAGATTACTAACGGCAGGGTGAAAGAAAATCTTTTCTAGCTCGAGTCCCAACAGAAGGAATTGGTTGAGTTGAAGCACCACTTTGGCTTTGCACTTGTACTCACACTACCAGACCTGCAACAGCCATTTGAGATCAATATAGACACCTCAGACTATGCTATTGGTGTAGTACTCACCCATCATTACCATCTAGTGGCCTATCATAGTGAGACACTTTCTAATATAATTCATAAGTACCCCACCTATGATAAAGAGATGTATTCCATTGTTCAAACTTGTTGATAGTGGAAGCACTACACTATGTGAAAGGAGATGATCATCCACACCAATCACCATCCTTTTCAGTTTATACAGACATAAAGGAAGTTTCAGAATGATCGCCATCAGAAGTGGTCTACATATCTGCAACAATTCCACTTGTAAATTAGATACAAAAAGGGAAGCACCAATCATGTTGTAGATTGCCTCAACTGACCCCTGGATGCAACACTGACTATTGTTCTCAACTCTTGTGGTCAGACGACATCTAAATGGCCACAACTATACAAAAATGATCCAGAGTTTTTCGCCACATAGCATATGCTAGTAGATGGAAAGCAATCTCCTAATTTCCACCTCTAGGAGTCATTGTTATGCTACTTGGGCCACCTTTGAGTTCCTTCAATTGAGAGTGCCAAATTGATTTGGGAGGTGCACTACAGTCATAGCAGAAGACATTTTGGTGTGGAGAAAACTATGGCAGTACTATAAAAGTAATTTTATTGGCCCAAACTCCAACTAGATGTTGGGAAATATATCTTATCTTACACTACCTATGCCATCGCCAAGCCAACCATGAAGAAGTAAGGCCTGTACACTCCTATGCATACTCTCAACCAACTGTGGAAATCCATATCCATTGACTGTATGTCTAACCCCCCTTCTAACAAGCATGGTAATAACTATGTATTTGTGGTCGTGGACAAATTTTCTAAGATGCCTATATTGGTGGCCTGCAAGAAGAGTATCACAACAGAGGACACTGACAAACTCTTCTTTGAATGAGTATGGGTACATTCTGGGATCCCACAAACCATTATATTATATTGGGATAGAAGTTTCGTGAGCACATTCTGGCCAAGGCTCTGGACATTATTGGACACCAAGATCACCAAGTCGACTGTCTTCCATCTCCAAACTGATGGCTAGATGGAGGTCATCAACAGGATGATACTGCACATACTCTACATGTACAACTCCAAGCATCGTCAAATCTGGGATAAGAGTTTTGCATATGTGCAACACAGTTATAACATATCTCTCCATAGCTCGATCGATCGCAGCCCCATTCAAGTGGGTCTAGGATTCAACCATTGTGTCTGATTGATGTTGGAATGCCTCATGCGATTACACAAACAAAATCCATACATTTATTTCTTGAGGCTGATAAAGGGACCATATTTATTTAACGTGTCCAGCATATACTATAGTAGGCTCATGAAATCTTGGAGAATTTAAATACAAAGTACAAGAAGTGACATGATCAATAGTGGGTGCCACCCAAGTTTCAGGGGGGTGATAAAGTTTGGTTGCATTTGCAAAAAGAACGCATTATTGGAGCCCATCAGAAGCTCATACCACTTCTATATGGTCTTTACACCATTACGAAGGCTATGGGAGATAATGATTTTGAGCTCGACATTCCCCCGTTCCTTGGCCTAAACCCAATGTTCAATTTGCATTGCCTTCGACCATACTTCCTAGCATCACTAGACACATCAGACATTGCAGAACATCTCACACCCATAAAGCTAAATCCAAACTACATGGAACATGCCACAACTAATCAGATTATGGAAACATAGGTCAAGAACACTCGCCAATAGAAGATCGAACTATATTGGGTTGTCAAAGATGTACAACTCTTGCACCAAGGCAAGTGGCTCACCAGGGACCAAGTTCCACAGAATTTTCCCCATCTCATGGAGCCACTCAATGCAATGGAGACCATTTCCTCCTATGGGGGAGGATGGATCCAGGTGGATCTTGGTGGCCATGTGCCTATTCCACTTTGACCCCTAGTTGTTCAGTTTCCTTAATTGTAGCACAATTTATTATTTTTGGTAGTTTTTTGGGTCCTCAACTTCGAGAGTAGTTTTGCTGCCTTAAATGATTCCTTTTGGGAAGATCGGGGCCATCGTGGTTATTTTATAAATGTTTGCCACTTCAAATTTGTAGTCCTCGCATAGATATTGTTAAGTATTGTATGAATCAAATGAATATCATATGCCAAAGTTACGACCTCGGGAAGTTGATGTACCAATTTACCCAAATGGGTCCCATAGTTTTGGCACTTCATCTTCTAGGGTTAGGCTTTTGGATGTTTAGGGTTTTCCATTGTTTCTCAATATGGCCTTTGAGTCTCATTGTATTAGAGTTCAGAGGAATACAGCCACCACACCTCTTCTAAAAAACTAAGCTACCATCATCGGAGCTAGTTCATTTCCATTCTGTATGTAAGCATATTTCAATTCTTTGATATTAATGAAATGACATTTTGTTTCTGCTGCATATTTATGTTCATGTTTATATCTGTATTTTGTTGCATTCCTACATAAGTCAGGATCAATAACATTTAGGATGGAGACATTAATTCTGACAAACATCCTCAGAGAAATATTGACTCTGATAACCCTATACATGACATATATTGGCATCAACAATATCCAATTATGGTACCTCATCTTGAGCACCAGATTAACCAACTTATACAAGAAGAAAATAAGCTCTAAATGCTAAATTAACTTAGAAATAACAAAAATGATCGAAAAATGTTAAAGTATGAGAAAAAATCACAATTTATGGAAACAGACAGTATCATTAAATCACCTACTATCAAAGTGGTCATTACTCTAAATACACATGATTCAAAATCTCCTAAATAAAGTTCATGTTAATTCTGTATTTTTCAAGAACAAATATTTTCAAGGTATGTTTTATATTTAGTTATATTTTCTACTTATAAAGATAGCTAGAGAAGAAAAGATTCTATAGAAGCCTTGATGACAAATGTTGATTATTAATATCATTTTCTCAATTTGTAAATAGGTTGTCCTCATTCATCATATGTTGGTCTCAATTTGCATGAGAGTAATTACTCATGGGGGCTTCACTAGGGGAGCAATAACATACCACATGCATTGATATTCAGAGATATACGTTGAGGAAAAAATGACATAATATATTGAGCATATAATAGGGGATAAATAGTTTTTATAATGGAAGGTACAAAAAATGGAGCTCAAAGTTAATGAAAAATTATGAAGGGGTATACAAAATGTTAATTAAAAAATGGATAACTACAATATCTAGTAAAAGTAGGAGTTTTTAAAATTGGGAAGACTTATTGGGTTCGTATTGGTAGGGGGTTAAATAATGTTATTTTTAGATGTATTTTCCATTATGTAGTCAAATTAGGGGTATTGTTTAGTATGTTTCGAATGCAGATGATATGTCAAATGTTCATTGAGTTAAGCCCCCACAAAGTTATTATAAATATGATGCAGTTGCTCCAAATCTTGCATGGATACCTTGTTAGTCAATCATGTTAATGTTTGCATTATGGTACATGTGTTGTCCTTGATGGAAACACATATATAGGTCAATTTAGAAATGATAAAGTGATGTATGATGGCAACTCACATTGTAACAAGTCTATTAAGAGGTAACAGAGAAATGGCATAGAAGAACAAGATGATGGGACAAAGGATTACAGATCAGAATCAAGAAATTGAGAAAAGGGAATGTTTTAAGTTGTATACGTTGGTTAACATAGTCCAAGTTGCCTATACATGTAGGTACATAGAATAAAAGGAGAGTGTATGTATGCATGCAATTTCAAAGAAGGAAAAGTGTGTATGGGATGGAAAACTAAGGTTAAAGAATACCAAGGGTCCATACGATGGTATTAACCCACAACATTGAGTGGAATAATGGTTTCTTGATCCCGTCTAAGAATACCATATGTTCTAAGTGTTGATTTTATGCATGGTATTGACAAAGGCTGTAGTATATAAGGAGGAGAAGATCAAAGGTTATATGTGTAAGTGAAAGGGTTTTTCATGAATACATATATCTCAAGTATATTTTGTGTTGTAAGCACTATGGTTATGATATAGATCTGAAAAATCTTGTGAACCCTTGGATACAATGTCGGATCAAGATCATGAGACCTGAAATGACTTATCATTATATGATATAATAATGTATAAGCTATATCTAAGTTCTAATGCATGTTTTATCCTTTAAATGCTATAATATAGGTTTATTTGAAGTCTTGAAAAGCTACAAAGTTATAAGTCATTATTTGAAGATCTATATGTAGGTTCGCCTCGGTGAAAGAGCGTATACGCAATGATTTGACACTTCCAAGTATCGTATGTAGAGGAAGGGCTTGTTGTTCATAAATGACTGATCTATCTTATTAGTGTTGCTATTTTACTATTGTTTTTCAATGATTTCTTCATTAGATTTGAAGTAAAACTGATTGTATAAGGGGATTGAATATGGCTAACTGATTGATTGAGTGAGAAGGGTGATCTTTGCTACTATCTAGTTAGAACTCTGTAATATGATAGTAGATCTTCATACTGTCTTTGGGTAATACAATTTTTGGTTCAAAAATTTTATGATTCAGTACCATTAGAGGTATACGTAGGTTGTGTGACAGGAAGTAGTAGGTACCCGCAGATTCTCCTCATTGATGTAGCATATACATTCTGACATATGATTTTTGAGGTTGCAGTTGGTTCTGGTTGTTGATGCGGTGTTCTGGGATCAACTCTGTGTTCTAGTGACAATGATCTAAATGTTCAGATTGATTTATTGCGTTTTTCTTAAGAGTTGATGGGTTTCAGTGATTGGTTAATGCACTTATGTTTGATAGTTGTATTGCAGTGGTGATTGATTTTGAGCTTCAATGTTACTGATGGGTCCAGTCTGAAAGTTTGATGAAACGTGGCCTACATATTATGTTGATGTATACCAGGAATATCTAGGCTGAAAATTTTTGAAACGTTGTCCCCGGAGAAAGAGTGAAGGTGGTAGCCTTCTATAGGTTGGTGCGTATGTGCTGGTAAACATGTCAGCCAGTACGAGAGCTAGGGGGTTGGAGCTCCCTTCCAGTAGAAGCTCGAAAATGAGTGAAGGTTTTAGCCTTTAGCAGGTAGATTCTTGCGTACTGGAAAAATTCTTCACTGAGACAAAACTTGTAAACACTTTTTAATAAGAATATGAAGACTAAGATGACAACAGTGGTGGTTTTTTTGCACATTGGGTTTCCACTTGAAAAATCCTGGTGTTCTTGTGCTCTACTTATGTGTGTTGATTTATTATGTTGTTATTGCATCTGTTTAGTGCTTAGTAAATGCATCACACTCTGATTTAAGTTCAACAAACAATGAATTAGTTGTTTTACAAGTTTATTATCTATAGGCTAGTTTCATTCATTATAGTCACGGATATACGCTGTTTGGTTTCTGTAAACTCGTGTATACATTTTGAAAAAGGAATTTAATATTGTAAAAGTTTGAAACTAATTCATTCCCCCCCTCAGTATTTTTCCCAACAATTGGTATCAGAGCAGGTCCTTTAGAAGAAGCTTGATCGCTTGAAGGAAGATCTCTCAAGGTGAGCAATCACGGAGGAATGGGATCTATCACACCACCAATCTTCAAGGGAAATAAAATAGCATATTGGAAGATAAGAACTAGATCCTATCTTCATTAACTTGAAGCTGATGTTTGGGCAATTGTGGAAGGAGGATACCAATATCCAGTAGCAATACCCACAGATCTAGCATAAAAGAAATCATATGAAACCAATGCCAAAGTCATCAATGCATTATTGGGAAGTCTATCAGAATCAAAATTCGTCAAATTCAAGTAGCTTAACATAACCAAAGAAATATGGGACAAAATCATTCAGAGCTATGAAGGAGACTCCCACGTAAAATGTGCTAAGCTCCAAAATCTTAGAATTAAATATGAATCTGTCAAGATGCATAGTGATGAAAGTATTGCTAGTGACTTTTTACGAGTAGATGAGATTGTCAATCGTATGAAGAATATGGGTGAAGAAATGAAGGAGGTTACTATAGTAGAGAAAATTGTAAGATCTCTATCTTCTAAATTTGAGTCAAAAGTATCTGCCATTGAAGAGAAGAAGGATCTACAAGTTGTTACTGTTGTTTAACTTCATGGAATTTTAACTGTCTTTGAAATGAGGAAAGGAGGTCCATCAAAAATTAGAGAAGTTGCTTTCAAAGCCTGTACAAAGGGAAAAGAAAAGGAAAATCTCAAGGAATCAGGATATATATTAGAAGAGGATGAGGTAATCTTTATGAAGAAATGTCAACTGGGTATTGGAAGACTCAAAGGTAAGTTTCCTTTCAAATGATTTTATTGTGGTAGAGTTGTTCATTATCCTGCTAAATGTCCTCATAAAGATAACCATGAGAAAGGAAGGGATTATGCAAAAGGTAATAGGAAGCAAAAGGTAATAGGAAACAATTTTTTAATAGAAGAATTTATTATAATCATGAAGATAGTGATGTTAGGTCTAATGGTGACGAAGGTGAATCTGAACAAGATATTAAACTACTCATGGCTTATGAAAATGATAAGTTTATGGATTCCTTAGAAGAAAAATATTTTCTTGAAGAAATCAGTCAACTTAAAATATTCTTGGAAGAAAAGAGTATATTCATAGACACTTTGACACATCAACTCATGGAAATGGAAAAGAACAATGAAATATTAGAGTGTGAAGTGGCGAGTCTAAGAAAGGAACTTGAGAAGAAAAAATATTTGAATCTTAGATTTGCTAAAGGACTAGAAACCTTAGATGAAATAATAAAGGTTCAATGCTCTCCTCTTATAAAGACTGGCCTTGGATACAGTGGAGAAACATCCCAATTATAAAAGTCTTTAGCCATCACCAGAAGCTATCTTAATGCGCCAAAAACCAGTCAACAATTTGTCAATTCTCAACAAAAGCGTAAAGGTACTCCCGAGGAAAATCATGCTCATTCTATTCTAAGGGTGAAAATCAATAGAAGCACTAACCAAAAGTTGAACAATACCAAAATATTTTATGATTACAAAAATTCTTCTTCAATGGAGAATGCTTTTCATGTCATAACTTTGGTCATAAGGCTCCTCAATGTGTTGGTTACAAAACTATCATGACTATAGAAGCAAGAAAACAAAGGAGCATGAGAGTAATCAAGAAGAGTTCTTATAATCAATTTTCACCTCTTGAAGATGAAATTGAATTTCCATTTTGCAATAACTTTGGTCATGAAGAGTCTAAATGCAGGAGAAAATTTCAGCCAACAAATCAAAAGGAGCAAACATCATCAAACTCCAAGGTATGGAAAAAGAAGGAATTACAGTTAGAAGGATGCAGCATAGCTCTGTTTGCATAAGGACAAGAAAATAAGTGGTACATTGATAGCGGATGCTCTAAACACATGACAGGTGATAAAGATAAGATCCTTTCATACAATGCTTTAGAAAAGGAAAAGAATGTCTCTTTTGGAAATGACACAACAACTGTCATTAATGGTAAAGGTTTTGTTTATTTAAAAGAAATGGTTAGAGATGAAAATGTTATGTATGTTGATGGATTAAGGCATAACTTATTGAGTGTTAGACAAATGCGTGATCAAGGAAATGAAGTTGTGTTTCAATCAAAAGAATGTGTGGTTTGTTAACTTGACATATGAAAGACCATAATGAAAGGTACAAGAACTCCAAGCAATCTATATATACTAGAAGGAGGTCAAGGACAATGTTATTTAAGACAAATAGAAGATAACTAGTTATGGCACAGAAGATTGTGGCATCTCAGATTTTCTCAAATAAGAAAATCATGCAAGCTTAAGGTTGTCCGTGATCTTCCAGATATCATCACCCCATAAAGTACCATGTATGAACCATGTCAACTTGGTAAGAAAACCAGAGTTCAATTCAATGCCAAAGAAGGATCAACAAGTAAGCCTCTTGAACTCATTCATACTGATTTGTTTGGACAACAAGGTAAAGGTCACCTCATGGAGAAGAATACTACATTTTATTTATTGATGATTTTTCTAGAATATGCTGGATTGGGTTGTTAAAACATAAAGATGAAACATTTCCAACATTTAAGGTCTTTAAAGATTTAGTTGGAAATGAATTAGATCTATAAAAAAATGTCTCAGATATGATTAGGGAGAAAATTCATATCAAATTAATTCTTTGAATTTTGTGAACAACGTGGAATACAAAGACAATTCTCTATTGCTAGAACTCCTCAACAAAATGGCATGGTGGAAAGAATGAATAGAATAGTTCAAAAAATGGCTCAAGCTATGCTTGATGATTCTGGAACTTCTGACACCTTCTCGGGTGAAGTTGCACATACTGCAGTAAATATTATCAACAATTCTCATGTGTGTGTAAATAGTGATAAAGTTCCATTTGAACTTTGGTATGGTAAGCTTCCCACTATAAAACACTTTAGAGTTTTTGGAAGAAAATGTTTCATCAAAAAGACTGATGAAAATCTTGGTAAGTTTAAACCTAGAGTAGACAAAGGAATATTTCTTGGTTATTCATCTAGAGGTAAGGATATAAATGTTATAATAAGAGACTTCGAAAATTGTTGAATGCATTGATGTTGTAATCGAAGAAGCATGAAGAATTCAAAAATAGGTGATGTTAGTAAAAGAAGATGATAACAATGAAGATAGTGAATTCTTTCCCATATCAAATTGAAATGATATGGAGGAAGAAACCAATGAAACATTAGAAGAAGATACACCTGACAAGGAAAAGGCTCCATCTAGGTATGTTCATAAGAATCATCCAAAATCTCAAATTCTAGCAGAAAAAGGTCTGGAGTACAAAAAAGAAGAACTCTTGTAGGATCTTCTAGTTATCTAGCCTTATTATCCTCCATAGAACCACAAAATTTAAATGAAGTTAGCAAATATGAATGTTCGGTTAAGGCCATGGATGAAGAACTTGACCAAATTGAAAATAATGATACTTGGGAATTAGTTCCTAGACCTCATGATAAAAATGGTATAGGGACAAAATGGATATTCAAGAACAAGTTGAATGAAAATGGAGAGTTAATTAGAAATAAATAAAGGCTTGTTTTAAAGGGTACGCAGAACAAGAAGGTATAGACTTTGAAGAACATTTTTCACCTGTAGCTAGACTTGAAGCCATAAGAATGTTTCTTACTCTTTCAAGTTCTTGAAAATTCAAAGTTTATAAAATGGATGTAAAATATGCATTTCTTAGTGGAGATCTAGAATAAGAAGTATACGTTGAACAGCCAGAAGGATTCGTTCTGGGAAATGATGCAAATCTTGTATGAAAACTCAAAAAGGCTCTATAGGACTAAAACAAGCTCCAACGGCATAGTATTATCATCTTAACAAATACCTTCAACAACAAGGCTTCACAAAAGGATCCGCGAACAACAACTTATATATAAAAATTGAGAATGATAAACTGCTAATTATTGTTGTTTATGTTGATGATATCATCTTTGGGAGTAATGAAGAATATATGAGTCAAAACTTTTCTTTTGTTATGCAACAAGAATTTGAAATTTCTTTACATGGAGAGATAACCTATTTTCTTGGTCTACAAGTAAGAAAAACAAAAGATGGAATCTTTCTCTCACAAATTAAATATCTCAAGCAAATTTTGAAGAATTATGGAATGGAAGATTCCAAACTAGTATGTACTCCAATGGTAACATGATGTAGTCTTAGTTCTAATGATGATTCTCCAATAGTGAATCAACCAAAGTATAGATCTATGATTGGAAGCCTTCTTTATCTAATAGGGACCAAACCAGATATTATGAATACAGTAGGAATTGTTGGAAGATTCCAAGCCAATCTGAAGGAATCACATCTTCAGGAAGTAAAGATAATATTAAAATATCTCTGAGGAACTCAGGAATTTTGTCTATGGTATCCTAAAGATACAGATCTCACCCTTCATGCATATATCCTTCATGCATATACATATGCAGATTGGGCTAGAAATGTTGATGACCGAAAAAGAACTAATGGAGGTGCATTTTATATGCAACCACAATTAGTATCTTGGTTCAGTAAGAAACAAAGTTTTATTTCCTTATCTACAATGGAAGTAGAATATGTGGCTGCTGCATCTTGTTGCACACAACTTCTCTAGATGATGCAAACATTACAAGATTTCCAAATTACATGTTCTCCACCCATCTCCATCCGATGTGACAATGCGAGTGTGATTAGTATCTCGAAAAATCCTGTTATGCACTCCAAGACCAAGCACACACCCATTCAAAACCACTTTATATGAGAACAAGTACTAGAAAAAAAGGTTAAATTAGAGTATGTTGCCTCCAAGGATCAGGTTTCTGATATATTTATGAAACTTGTTCCCAAAGAAGCATTTGAATATCTCAGACAAAAGCTAGGAGTCATTTCCACCTCATATTTTTGTTAAAATCAATTTGTTCAGATTCAGAGGATTGTTTTCTATACATGGATTTCATGAAGTAGAGTCACATGTTTACGCAAGTTTCTATGCCAACAGTAGTGTATATGCTTTTCTGATAGAAAAATATTGGGGCAAACTAAAAATTAGTTTCTGACATGGTGGTGAAGGATGTTATTGATGGATACAATATGCTAATATACTTTTCCCATTAATGTTTATTTGATTAATAAAGATGCCTTGATGAATGAATTATTGACAATGCATAGGTAGCACAGGTTGAGGGGGAGCATTAGCATTCAAAATATTATGCATTGTTGGCATCATGGTTGTTGAATTCAGCTATGGTCTCAGTTATTTATGTCATTTGATGAAAAGGTCATGTAAAGACTTGTGGTGTAATAATATGTCTCTTTCTGTCATAGTCTATTATGAATGAGTCCTTTTGGACATATCATGTAATTTGTACCCCCACTATGCATGGGAAGGATGATGTAATAATTGCAATTTTCAGTCATGTTTGAACATTTGATGTATCCCCACTTGGTTGGGTGATTGATGTATGTATGATTCATTGGTGATAGGAAGGTCATACTCACATAGTTGAGTTATAGAGTGATGTTATTCTTTTGCAAAATCTTTCTACAGACTTTGCATGTGCTCAGGGGGAGCATGGACAGTATAGTGCATCTCACCATGTACTAAGGGGGAGAATATCTTGATCCTCGCTTTTCCCTTCATGTCAAAGGGGGAAAGTCTCTTGTATGGTTTCCATCAAGTCCAAAGGGGGAGATTGTTGTAATTATGGTACATGTGTTGTCCTTGATGGCAACTCACATATAGGTCAGTTCAAAAATCATAAAGTGTTGTATGATGGAAACTCACATTGTAACAGGTCTATTTAGAGGTAACATAGTAATGACACAGAAGAAAAGCATGATGGGACAAAGGATTATAGAACAAAATTAAGAAATTTAGGAAAGAGAATGTTTTAAGTTGTATACATTGGCTAACCTAGTCTAAGTCATGTATACACGTAGGTACACAAAATAAAAGGATCTTATGTATGCACACAGTTTCACAGAAGGAAAATCATGTATGGGATGCAAAAATAAGGTTAAAGAATACCAAGGACCATGATATTAGCCCACAAAATTGAGCGGAATAACATTTTCTTGATCCTATCTAAGAAGACCATAGGTTGTGAGTGTCGTTTTGGTTCATGGTATTGACAAGGGATCTCATATATAAAGAGGAGAGGGTAAAAGGCTATGTGTGCAAGTGAAATGGTTTTTCATGAATACTTCTATCTGAAGTATATTCAGTGTTATAAGGGCTATGGTTATGATATAGATCTGAAACATCTTGAGCACCCTTGGATACAATGTTGGATCAAGGTTATGAGACCTGAAATGACTTATCATTGTATGATCTAATACTGGATAAGCTAGATCTGAGTTCTAACGAATGTTTTATCCTTTAAATGGTATGATATGGGTTTATCTACAGTCTCCAAAAGCTACAAAGTTATAAGTCATTATTTTCATATCTATACGAAGGTTCGCCTTGGTGAAGGAGTGTATACACATAGATTCGACACTTCCAAGTAGCATATGCAGAGGAAGGGCTTGTTGTTCAGAAATGACTGATCTATCTTATCAGTGGTATTGTTTTATTGTTTTTTGTTAAAGATGTCTTCATTAGATCTGAAGTAAAACTGATTGCATAAGGGGATTGAGTCTAGCATATTGATTGATTGAGTAAGAACGATGATCTTTGCTCCTATCTATTTAGAACTCTGTAATGTGACAGTAGATCTTCATAATGTTTTTGGGTAGTACAATTTTTAGTTCAAAATTTTTATGATTCAGTGTCTTTAGAGGTATACACATGTTGGGTTACAGGAAGTAGCGTATACCCGCATATTGTCCTCATTGATGTAGCGTATACATTCTGACATATGATTTTTGAGGCTGTAGTTGGTTGTTTTTGTTGATGCACTATTCTGGGTTCAGCTCTGTGTTCTGGTGACAATGATGGTTGCATTGCAGCAATGATTGATTTTGAGCTTCAATGTAAATGATGGGTGTAGTCTTAAAATTTGATGAAACATGGCCTACATATTGTGCTGATGTATTCGAAGATTATCCAATCTAAAATTTTATGAAACTTGGTCTGTGGAGAAAGAGTGAAAGTGGTAGCCTTCTATAGGCCAACGCCTACGTAGTAGTAAACATATCAGTCAGTACCAGAGCTAGGGGGTTGGAGCTCCCTTCCAGTAGAAGTTGGAAAACAAGTGAAGGTTGTAGCCTTCGGCATGTAAATGCTTGCGCATTGGAAAAATTTTACACCAATACAAAAATTATAAGCACTTTTTAATAAGAAGATTGAAGACTGAGGCGACAACAGTGGTGGTTTTTTCCCAAATTTCGTTTCCACCTAACAAAATGTTGGTCTTCATGTGTCCTTCTTATCTTGGTGTTCATGTGTGCTTCTTATGTGTATTGATTTATTTTTTTCTTACTGTATCTATTTACTTCTTAGAAAATGCATCAGAGTCTTAGAAAATGCATCACACTCTGATTTAAGTTCAACAAATAATGAATTAGATGTTTTACAAGTTTATTGTCCATATGTTGGTTTCATTCATTATAGTCGCGAACATACATTGTTTTGTTTCTATAAACTCGTGTATACAGTTTGAAAAATAAAATTATTATTGTCAAAGGTTAAATACTGATTCACCCCCACCCGCCCCTCCCCCAGTAATTCCCCCAAAAAATTATTTTGTTAAACATTGTGGTTTGATAGGAATTCAAAGAATAATTGTATTTTGAAATGTTGAGAATTTTGTAGTCCTATGGAGTTATTACATATTGGTATTTGTAATGTTTGGAATTTGAAACTTTTCATTAGACTAATGCTTAATATATATATATATATATATATTATATACATAATAATTACAATACATAAAAACATATACATATATACATATACATATACATATAATTCCATGGTTAATTTGATATACATCTTCTAAATTTTCTATAACTTTTCTTTGGAAATATTTTGAATAAATAACTTTGTTCTTTATATGACTTAGATTTGTGAATAAATAGTGTCTTCATTCCATTTTTACCTTTACTGTGTTATTTATTTCAATAGATAGACATTCCAGCATGTTTATCCTTTAATGACCTATATCTTGAGGATAATATTTATCTAAACATTTCTTGAGTCTATGTTTTTATGAACTATTCTTTTCGATTTGGATTATTCGAGAATGTTTCTTTCATATCATTTGAATTAGCACATGTGTTTTGATAGTTTTTGGGTAATCATAGTATTTCATTATTTGTCTGTTGAACTACTTTGAGATTAAAGTGATGAAGGATTATTTGCATTACTGGAATTGTTATGGTGATTTAGGTTTATTGCCTCAATCGATAATAATATTAGAATGATATTAGATAGTTTTAGATATTTGCATTTATTTATTATTCTATTAAGCGAAAGTTACAAATTATTTTTGTGTTTCCCTATAATAACGATACGCATAACTAGTATAAATAGTATATGCTAATCTATAGTATATAGTCATATATCCACAATTAATTTATCAATGATTTTAATTTATAATTGCATATATAATTTAAAAATTAGTTTTACAATTTGCATCAGTGATATACAATGAAGGATAATTAATTTGTTCTCAATTATTTTCACCAATTACACAAGGTTCTCGTTGTATTTCATGTTGTATTATACTTCTTGTAATATTTGTATAATTATTCATTGTATTCTAAACAACTATTTGTTAACTCTCATATTGTATTATATAACTCTCATATTGTATTATATTACATTAGTTAAACTATAGATTGGACATACTAATATGAACATAGTTTAGGATTCATATACATATAATAATTAGATAACTTTGGGTTTCCTTATGTTCTTTTCTTCGTAATAGGAATAGAAGAGAAGGCTAACAAATCCTTTAAACACATAAGAATTGGCTACTTTAATTACTTGTGCTATGTAAAGAGCCTCACTTCGAGCCACATCCCCTTTATTTACAAAGGTCTGAAAGCCCACATCAACAAGTCCTTTCCAACAATGAAAATATCACATCTATCAAAATTTAGATGAAAATTTTATTCCTACCATGTTGACCATCATGGTATGAAAAGATGTCATGTTGGCCCCCATTACTCATGCAAATGATGCTAGCTTCAGCTTCTGGTAGTCCTTTTTATAGTGGGAGACCTATGGAACTTATTCTTGTGCTGACAGGAAATGATAAGGAGTTCAAAGAAAGAGATCGATAAATTTAATGGATGAAGTTTTGATTTGTGGAAGCTAAAAATGGAAGAGCTATTGGTGGACAAAGATTAGTGGATCAATGGGATTCGGAAACTGCACTAGATGGGATGTTGATAGAAGAATAGACCAAGTTGGAAAGATAAAAATATATTTATATCTCTCAAATTCAATTAATGTTTTAGGAGAAGCTACAACAAATGTATCTAGAACAAGTTAGAGACCCTGTATATGTATAAGTCCCTAGTGAAAAAATTGTTGTTACTGGAAAATATATATAACCTATGGATGAAAGATGGAAACTTAGTGATAGAACATATAAATGCCTTCAATACTATGGTAAGTGAACTATTATCTATCACAAATGAAGATAATTGTATCAGTTTGTTTTTTTTCTTTTTAAGACTCATGGGATTGTTTGGTTGTTACCATACATAGTAATGACAACTAGGGGAATTTTGAGGTATAAAATTGGCCTCCTAAGGAAATTATAAAATAATAGTTGAAATAATAAAATAAGATTAGATTACATCATCAAAATTTAGAGGGAAAAAAGATAAAAACCTTTTGTTTCAAATCGATTTTCAACTTATTTCCCTATGGGTTTACTCAAATTTCGAGTGGGAACACTCGTTGGATGCAAAATTTGATTCCTAATCCAAGGAGTACTCATGTTTCATACTTTGAATGGACCCTTACACATGAAAATGAGAAATACATGAAAAACGTGATTTCAATCACAGTGTTTCATGTATTTCTCATTTTTTGTGTAGCACAGTCCATCAAAAGTATGCAACATGGGTACTCTTTGGATGAGGAATTAAATATTGCATCCAAAAAGTGCTTTCACTTGAAATTTTAGTAAGACATTAGGGAGATAAATTGAAAATACGAATTTGAAAGTAGTTTTATTATTTTATTATTTTTTAATCTTTTTACTCTTTTACTCCAAAAATGGTGAATCATCCCCCATGGTTGACATCATCATCTTGAATCCTATTGGTTCTTATAAATTTTATTTTGCTTTACATTTTTCTTAGGAGGCCCATTTTACACCTCAAAATTCCTCTAATAACTACTTTAAGTTTCAATGATGTAGTTTCATCCTTGTTATCAAAGGAATTAAGACATTAAAACATGGAAATTAAAATCAAAACGCCTTATCTATTAAAGGATGCTCCTAAAATAGAAAAAAAAATAAGTTCTTAGGTGAGAGATCTAAATATAAAGGAAGATATAAATCTCTAGGAAAATTTGTGAAGGTATGTTGGAGATGTGGAAAACAAGGGAATTATAAGAAAGGTTGTAGATCCATAACTGTAGAGAAAGGGAAGGGATCTAATAACACTCCTTATATAGAAGAAAAAACCTTCTCAGATGAAGAGTGCATGTGTACTTGGCTTCTTCAAGGAAATGTGTAGATCATGAGGTGTTGATGGTTAACTGAGGGGTATCTTTTCATATGAATCCTAGTAGGGAGTGGTTTTGTGAGAATGAAATATATAATGATGGAGAAGTTTCCAAGGAGATAAATTGACAACCCAAATTATAAGATGAAGAAAAATTTAATTTAATGTTCATGGGTGTAAGGATTAGAACACTCTCTAGTGGTATACACTTCCTAACATTGGCCAAAAAATGTGGTTTCTGTAAGTAAGATGAGTGATGCAGGTGTAAAACTAGTGTTTGAAAAATATACTTGTAGGATGATTCAAGGAGCAATGGTATTTCTCAAGGGAGTTTAAATTGGAACTTTATACATGATTCTACGAATCACTAATAGTGATGGGTGTAACACTTCAATTTTTGTTCATAGTGGATATGAAAAAGGAAAAACTCCTATAGTTTTTGGAGGAAAAACAATGTTGTGGAATAAAATACTTGAACATGTTAGAGCGAATGGATTTGTATACTACATCATAATGGTATGATATAAGGTATGTTTAATTTCTTTCCAGATTTTGAATTATGTGAGCATTGTTTATAGGAAAAGCAAGATTGAGTATGATACTGCTCTAGTTCCACATGAGCATAGAGAATATCGTAATTGTTGCACAACTATGTGTTTAGATCTATGTCAGTTCCATCATTGATTGAATTTGTGTGATTGATTATAAAATTATAGATATTTACTCTAATAATAAGACTCTTTGGATCTACATATTTAGTCATAAAAGTGTTCCCTTATCTCAAATCTGCTAGCTTCCAATAACATGAACAATCGCATGGTCTTTCCTTCTCGTAGGTTTGGCTAATAATATTTCCCGTATAGCCTTGGAATATGTTCTAACATCCTTAATCGCTTGGAAAAATGGATCTTTTACAAATATATTTTGTAATTCTCCTAATAGATTAAATTTGAGTTGTAGCAAAAGCTTATATATAGTCAATCTTTCTAGATAATGTGGAGTTCAAATGGGTTTAGAGGGATTGTGCTAATATTATTTGTTGAGGTATATGTTTGAAAAGATATGGAATAACCTTTTTTGACCAGCTAATACTCTTTATTTATTATTGTCTTCTTCCTTTATTATTGGTGATGTATCACTATAGACTATTTTACCTGAGCATAATAAAATACCATTGGCATCCACAAAACAAGAAAATTAAGTTAGAAAATGGGATAACTCAACATTGTAGGTGGGCTAAGTTACTTTATTTTTAAGTTTAGGCATGGGTTGGGAAACATTTTTTGGTGATATTTTGGGTCATTAACTAGATGCTAATTGTTCTTGATGTTGGGTTTGAGGGTGTAGGTAAGATGTACATTATTATATTGGATTTCCATAATATGGTTCTCCTATCGAACCGTGTTGCTAAGGTTGTTTCTAAACTTAAGGTGTCCATTTCTTCCAAGACACAAGATGGTACCAACCCTAGGGTGTATATGGATATGGAATGAAATATTGTGAGGGTTCTTAAGTTACACCTGATGGATGAGGTGACTTTTCTATTTTATAGGATATAAAGTAAATATCATGAATTTCTTCATTAGACCCTTGATAGACTACATTAAGTTCTAGCAAGGAAGCATAGTCTGTCATAGCATGATTTTTCTCATAGATAACACATACCTCAATGTTATTAAGAGGGAATTCCCATATATTTAGAGAAGAAGATGGCTAACGCTAGTTCTGCCTCCTCTTTATTTCTTATAATTAGCTTACAGGGTATCTAAACAGGAGGTAAGTTAAATGAGAATGTCAATATTAAAGTTATCCAAAAAAATTCTTATCTCATCTCTCATAAATCCACTTCTATTAGATTCCTTGGTGACCTTGGAGACTACATCCCAAAATCCCTTCCCAAATTTTTGAGCCACCTTGTGGTTATTATTTATAAAACTAAAAAATTCTCTCATATTTGAATTATAAAATATATCCAACTCCCAAAATATTAAGCACATAGATGCAATTATTCCTATTCCCTCTAAGAAACATAATTCTAATTGTTTGAGGTTCTAATTTACTTTTCTTCAACCTATGTAGATTATATTAAAATATCTCAACATACTTCTCTTAACATCTAAGTCTATTCAAAATATTGGAAATAAAATTAAAGTATAAATACCACCTTCTTTTTTAGAGGTGGTACTTATATTTTCTCCAATAATAAAAAAATTCCTAAGATAAAACTAGGAATTTCTTTTTAAAATTTAGTAAATGAATTATTAAAAATTGAATATGTATAGTACATATCTTAAAGTAAGTGAAGGACAATATTTGGATGACATCATTTCTAGCACAATAGAAGTAAATCATAACACACCACTAGGGTGGATGAAATGAAATGGAACACTTTGCGAATACCTTGACATGATAATTCAATTAATTCATAAATTTGAAATGTAAACACATACTTGCAATAATATGTATTAAACTCAAAGTCATAGATCAAATTAGGTTGGAGCTCATAAGGGTTCTATTTGAAGCCTTTAATATTCTCAAATAATAAATGTCCATAGAAGGCGTTTATTAATAATTTATAAAATAAATGTGTTCATCCAAATTGACTGGGATGAGGCTTCCATGGATTGAATAAAGATGATAGTGAACAAGACTTGGAAGAAAGAAGGAAACACAATTATAAATTGACCTTTAACATTCAACAAGACTCTAAAATAAAAGGTCATATGATAAATGATTGGGAAAGATACATCAAAATTTCAATGAGAATATTTTTAGTTACTATGCTGGAAAAAGTTGATTTTTGCTTGTTGGTGTCTCTTTTAAATGTCGTGCCTTGAGAACTCTTCAATGACACAATCCATTAATCCTTTCTAGCTAGCATACCTTGAAATTTGTGAGTCTAAGATTCAATGGGAGTTGTGTTTTATTCTCTTTTTCTCATTCACTTATGAAACTTTAAAAGAACATTTATTTACAATATAAGGATAAGATTATTTATTAGCTTCTAAATACTTTTGCAAATATTCAACAAAAGATGTAATTCTAGATCCCATGATGATTGAAGTTGTGGTTATATCCTATGCGTCAAAATTATTTTTAGCACTTTGTTGATTTTATCGTCAACATACTTTCTTATTCCATTCAATATACTTGAAGCTCCTTTTAATTTTGAGCTTATTTAATTAGTCTTCAAGGATTTTATTTGGTTTGAGAGTGGAAAATGGTTTACAAAAGAGTGGTTTTGGAAATAAATATGACTCCAATTCAACTAATCTCCTTTTTAACTTAATTTTGTATTTTTCCTAATTTGTTATTTATTAATCCAATGCATTCCCAGTAGCTTACTAAATATCTAAATCCATTTAGGTATCCATGTCTTCAATGTTCATCTTTGAATCCCATTGAATAGTAACCTTCTTATCTTTTACCTTGAATTTCTCAAATCACAATTTCTTTGATTCCTTCTTTTATCTTACATGATGCAGAGCGAGCGTCTCTTATTTGAAAATAACTTGTCCATAATGGGCTCATGGGCTCATTCTTTGGCTACACATTTACTCTTAATTAACTGCATCCTTACCCAATCAAGTGTCGTAGTTTCTTCATTATTTTCAACAACTTAATGATGTATTATTTTCCTCTTATGCCTCTTGAAATCACTTCTTTGTATTGTTTCTTTTTCTTTTTAAATTAACCAAAAAGTGTGTGATTTTTAAATTGACATTTGAAGATGGTTTCTCTATCCTACATCTCTAACACTATTAGATATGGTTTACTTTTACACACTTGCACTTTCATTATTTTTTATGGAACACCCTAAAAACTTTTTGGGATATTTGACATTTTTTAAGGGTTTTCCAAACATTAGCTCTTTTTTGCAATGTTTTTTATAATTTGTTTTTCAAAGTTTAAAAAAAATAATATTAATAACATTTTGAGGTTAGCATTCTTTATATATTTATATACGTTAATTAATATTTTAATACACATAAAATAATTGTCATTAAAAAATAGTAATTTTAAACATGACAAAAACTACACATTTTGCATAAAGATATAATTAAAAAATGCATATTTCAAAACCTTTTCACTAAAAGTGACATGTTAACTAAAATATTTTTATGAAAAATTGAATAGAAAAATCGGGAAAATAGCAAATTTTATGATATTAATTTTAATTTTATATATAAAAATGATGGCATTAAAAGTTTTCTTTTCCAAAAAAATGATTCAGATAAAATTTTAAGTAAAAAATAATAGAAAAATGTTAGAACTAAAACATACAATTAAAAAAAGAAAAAATCCTTTAAAAATAAAAATTAAAAAATACATTAAATAAAAAACATTGAAAAAAAATAGAATAAAAAACATTTAAAACTTAAAATCCAATCATTATTTTTTTGAAAATAAACATTAAAAAAATGCGTCTGAAACAATTTAAAAAAATCAAAAAACATTAAAACAAAAAACATTAAGACAGATAAAAGTAAATAATTAAAATAATAAAAAATAAAAGATAAAACATTTAAGAAATAAAAATTTAATTCCAAGGCCCCGCAGGCCCGGGGTGGGAAAGGTTAATTTTGGGAACAACCTTAATCAACTGCACCTAGGGCCCATGGCCTCAGGTCTCGGTGGGAGGGAGTTGCTCGCACAACTACCTTGGCCCAAACTTGAGTCTCTGCCAGCCCTAGGTGGACAAGACTAATTCTCAAAATCAACCTTGCCTCGCGAAGTGCCCGAGGAACTGTGGTTTTTTATATTTTTTATAATTTTTTCTTTTTTATATGCCTTTTGTTTTTGATTTTATATTTTATATTTTTAATGTTTTATTTGATTGATTTTTAATGTTTGTATTTTTAATATTTTTTAATCTCTTTTATTTTAAAAAAAAAATTCAATTTTTTCTTAAAATTGGTTTAATGTTTTCTTATTTTTTAAATTTAATAAATGTTTTTTATTATTTTTAATATTTTTTTATTTTTATTGATAATTTTTTTTAATTTAATGTAATTATTTATTTATTTTAATATTATTTATTTTGTTTGATTCTTTTTTACTTATCCAAAATATGTTATAGGAACCCTTTTGGGATATTTGACGAGTTTTAAGGGTTTTCCAAACATGTGCTTTTTGTTTTTCTTTGCAATGTGTTTTTATAATGAAATTTTTATTTATTTTTGCAAAGTTGAAGAGAATAATAATATTAATATTCTAAGGTCAAGCTTTTTTTATATATTTATATATCGTTAATTAATACTTAAATACACATAAAATAATTGACACTAAAAAATATCAATTTTAAATAGTTGACAAAAAGTACACTTTTCTCATATACATATAATTAAAAAATATGCATTTAAAGACCATTTCATTAAAAGTGACATGGTAAATAAAACATTTTTATGAAAAAAATCAATTAAAAAAAAATTGAAAAAATAGTAAATTTAATCCCTTTTTTTTTTGTACATCCAAAGATGATTACATTCAAAGTTTTATTTTCCAAAAACTTATTCGGATAAAATTTGAAGTAAAAAAAATTTACAAAAAAATGTAAAAAAAAAACCATACATTTAAAAAAACAATTAAAAAAATGAAATCCATAAAAAAATAAATTAGAAACATAAAAAAAAATAAACAATAACAAATTAAAATAAAAAACATTAAGAAAGACTTAAAACATTAATATTTTTTAAAACATTAAAAAAAAAATTAAAAAAAAAAAAAAAAAAAAAAAAAACACGTTAGAAAAACAAAAAAAAACATTGAAAGCAATTAAAAAAACATTAAATTTAAAATTAAAATAAAATTTGAAAGAATAAAACATTAATAAAATTAAAAATGAAAAAGAAACTTTAAAAATGGAACCCTCATAGGTCGTGGTCAGGCAAGGCCGATTCTAGGAATCAACATTAATCTACATTGCCCACCCAAGTCCCATAGGGCCTAGGGCCTGGGTGGGGAGGAGCTACTCACACAGCTACCCCCACCAAGGCCCGAGTACTTGTGAGCCATGGAGAGGCTAGGTCGATTCCTAGAATCAACCTTGCCTCACCTAGGGCCCTAGGGGCTTCAACTTTTTACTCTTTTTATAATTTAATTCTTTTTTGAATGTTTTTTGTATTTTTAAGTTTATTTCAATTATTTAAATAATTTTTTTAATGTGTGATTTAAATTGTTTTTTAATACTTTTTATTTTTATTTTAATGTTGCTTATTTTAGTGTATTATTTATTTATTTATTTTGATTGTTATTTTTTAATTATCCATTTAGGTATTATTTATTTGTTAATTATTTTTTTTTTTCCTTAAATTATGTTCTTGTGGAAACATTTTCTTGTTTTTCAGTGAGTATATATATATACACACACACTTGTTCTTATTTTCTTTTCAATTTTTTGTGTTTTTTATTTCTTTTATTTTGTTTAAGTTTTTATTCTTTTCAATATTTTAGTTTTTGGTTTCATTTTTGTTTTACATATAATATATATATATATATATATATATATATATATATAGGGATTGTGTTGATATTTGAATATCAACCCTATCTCATTATGTGACAATTTGATAGTTGATTTTAAAGTTTTCGCTATAATGGATCGATTCGCTCCCGCAAACGTTTGATTTAATGATTGGTGTTTAAGTCTTCATTATAGAGGGTCGAGTTTGCCTACACTACGTGTCAATTTGATGGTTGATTTTATTTTTTCTTGTAATGTGTCATGTTGTCTTAGACTAAGATTTTATAATCGCTATACTTTTAGCATTTTAAAAATGAAATTACTTTTGGTATAATGACTCTTTCATTCTTGTGTTCGTTTTTAAAGTATTTTAGTCGTAAAAAATTTCCATAATACCATGGTTGAAATATGTTGAAAACTTAAGGTTTTTTGTAGTCATGACCTTTAGTTTTAATTCCATGGTTGAAAAATTGTCACCATTTTAAGGTTTTTCTGAGTCATAATATTTTATCTTTAATGTTATGGTTGAAAACAAATATAAGTATTTTTTTTCTTTGACACCATTGCTAAAATTGTTGGAATTTTAAGGCTTTTCAGAGACAAGATAATTAACCTTCAATGCCATGCCTAAAAATCATTGGAAAATTAAGGCTTTTTAGAGACGTGATATTTTTTCTCTAATCTCATGCCTCAAAGTCGTTGAAATTTTAATGTTTTTCAGAGTCATAATATTTTATCTTTAACATCATTATTAAAAAAGGTAAAAAATTTACTCCAGAAAGAAAAGATGTTATTCCAGCGTCAACACTTTTTGTTTTCAGGGAGGTTTTTGCACAAAAAAATTGGTTTTCACATCCATTTTTAAAAAATGTTGAAAATTTACCTAAAAAAAGGTTTTGATGTACCATCAACACTTTTCATTTTTTGTTTGCTTCTTCATTCTTTTTTCGGGTTTTTTCGGCTATAGTTTTCATTTTGAGGTAATAGATCTTGTTTAATTGGTAACTTTGTTAAATGGAAAAATTTGGGCGTGCAACGAACTATAGCAATTTTAGTAGTCCAAATATTGTTAGAATCCTTTTTAATTTTGTCCAAATTTTGAGTACAATTTTTAAGTAACTAATCATTGAAACCCAAGGCTATCATATCTAAAAGTGTTAATGATATCTCCTTAAAATTGCTTTTTTGTTCTACTTTTCATTTGTGGTTAGCGATTTCAGTAACACCTTCTATTGACTTTACTATAATCTCCTTTTACAAGGATTTTAGAAATATTTAAGTGTCCCTTAAGTGGCTTTAATTTTTTTTAATAGCACATCTCAAAAAATGGAGTTAATAATACCAATTGTCGCCTTCATGTGAAATATGAGTACACATATTGTGTCTCTAAATGATCCTATCTTCCCATTTGTGAGAAGGTTATGCTGGCAGTAAGACTTTATTACTTTTTTAAAATAATGCTATAAATCACATCATAGATGAAAAAGAAACTAAATATGAAAGGTAGAATTTGAAGGATGGAGAGTGCAGTATGAATGTTGTGGAATATGGGAATGTAGAGGTGCAAGAAGAAGATTTGATGGTGAATTTTTTGCATTTCAAAAAGTACAAGAAATGATGAAATTTTGATTGGTTACGAGAAGGGAGAATGTGAAGAACTGGTGAGTGGATGAGGTTTGACATTTTGCAAATCATAAATACGACCAAGTGTCGAGTATTTTGGAGATATGTTACGTTGAAAAAGTTACATGCAAAATATTCTCACTATGTTTGTTTTCTGAATTTAGGATATTTTGAAAGAGATTAAGGAGTCAATATTCAATAAAAATAAAGTATTACAAGGAGACAGATAGCAAGTTCACTAGGTTTTCATAATCCCTTTGATTCAGTGTCAAAATTTCTTCCTCAAGATTGATTACCTTGAACTAATGTTGATATTTAGTTAATAATTTATACATCATCCTCTCCCACATCTTAATGGTATTTCCCCTATCCCCGTGATCTAGCAGAGTGCTACTTATTTTAAGTTGGTTGGTAATATCCTTAGTTTTTATGCCCTAGAAGAGTAGTAATAGCTCATTTAAAGGACATCAAATTCAAAATGGAATATATATGGTATTCACTAGGTAGTCCACAAATTTTTTTTATGTAAGAGGATGGAATATCTTTCATTTTCACAACCTGAATAGATTCTTATATAAGGAATTGAAATGAGATTGGATCCCTCACCTTCACAAATCACAATGGAATCTATTTTCTTCCTATGAATATAGATTCATTAGAACTAGTAGAGAGATTAGGCTCTTATACAATATTTTCTTGATAGCTTTAATCTTAAAAATTGATTTTTTTTTTAGGGTGGAGAACCTATAAGATCATAAAATGTAAATTATTTCTCCCGAGGACTACTTAGCATATTGAATGCAACCTCAACCAAATATCTAAATGGAATCCTTGAGACAACTTTAGTTTTACCATCTTTTCTTGATCCTCCTTCTAGGGTGTTAATGTTATGGGTGGATCTTGATGCACTGCATACCTAATGGGTCCTATTGTTAGGTTTTCTCATGCATCCTATTATGACCTAACGCATCACCTAGGAAGGATTTTAGTCAAAATGAAATTTGAAAATTTTCCTAAGACACAACCATTTTGTAGATGATATGTATCCTCTATTAGCATAAAATAAATATCTTATATTATTTAGTGCCTCCCTATAAATTGTGCCAAAAATGCGAGCGGTCTTATATAGATATGTAGCCAAACCAAGAAAACAGGTGCATTTATTTATATCTTGACTAAGAAATCTTATATACTAGTGAGAGATTATGAACCATTTCTGTATGACATGAGAATTTTATTGACTACATTTAAGGTCTCATTGTCATGTAAGATAACCTAACAAAAATATTCAAAAGAAGCAATGAAAATAACTTAATAACTAAATTTTATTCTATGATTGAAGCATCAAATACAATAGCATAAGAATGAAAATTGGTGTCTTAATTCTAAACATAGTCTATAAATATTCATTATCAATATAGAGGCATGATTCCAAATAATATTCTTCTCTTTGTAACTATGGTTGAAATAAATGATTGCTATAATGCTAATGTTATTATGCTTGATCAAAATGTTAAATTATAATGTTGTTTTAAAAAGATAATATGGCAAAGGTTAATTATGTGCTAAAGCAAAATAAGAAGCTAGAAGATAGAGATTCATATATGCTAGACATAAATAAACTAATTCAAGGAAAATACTAATAGTATAGTAAGTTTCAAGTGGGCACTTCCTCCTTAGTGCCAGCTGCAAAAAAACTAAATTAATACATTATAAAACTTCCACAAATTTCTATCACAACCACTCTTTTTATTAATGAATATTTCAATGTTTTATAGTTGTGTATATTGACTCCTATATTATATATCCTCTATCTAGCTAATATTGATTCATCCTTCTTACAATATGTAAAGGAGTGGCTAATTCCATTTTAGGAATAGGAAAAAAAACATATAATTAAGTCTAAACTACCAAGAAGTGTAACAACCATGTTTCCCCTTATCTTCATCATTTTTGTTGAGAAAAAGGGTGTGATAAAATTCAAATACTCATTCCACATCACAGAGGATTGAATAAAGTTGCAAACAATCCAAAATATAAGCTAGAGGATGTTCTCATCTCTCTCAGATGATGCTAGATGCAAAGACCAATGAATAAAGGGTAATATCCATTGTGTATATGTTATAAATAGTGCCCATGATCTTCTTGAAATAGGTATCACTACAAGTAAAATACCCGTAGTAGAGGTTTTTACAAAAGCCCCTATAAAATTAACCCAAAAATAGCTTTGTAGTGGAGGTCACTATCGAAGTTGAGTGGGTGAATATTTTAGCAGATGCTTTTTAACGATGTCTCTCTAATACACTAACGCATCAGTGTGTATATTAACGCATCGGTGTGTTACTATACATATACTACTGGTGCCTAATAGCATATGTTGCACTATGATAGATTTATTTTTTATAAAAATAAAAAATAAAGGTGTACTAAGTAAAGAAAGTGCATAGGTGTGTATACTACTCAATAGCACCAGAAAAGGGTTAAGTTTAAAAAAATGTTGGTTATAAAATTCATTTTTTCCAGTTCGGTGCTATACTCTAACAACAACTCTGTGCTAAACCAATACACTAAAGTTCCTACACATAGGTAATATAGCACATCATTGTGGGGTTTTGACTTAAAAATAGTTGTGCACTTACTATATTATAAGCATTGGTGTTGTTAATTGAACTAAAATCCTCGGTGCTTAATAGAGAGCGTTTCACCATCAAAGCGTTATTTTTTTATACTAATAATAAAAATGATGTACCACCTATATAAAATGCACCAATGCTTAAGCTACTCAATAGCACCATACCAAGGCTAAATTTAAAAAATGCCAGTCGTAAAATTCTTTTCACCAATTCGGTGCTATATTCCCATGAGGCATCGATGTTGTTCATGTACTCAAATACCCTGGTGCATAACTATGAAGGCACCATTGTGTATACAACTCAATAGCACCAGACAAAGGTTAAATTTAGAAAATTCTGGTCAAAAAATTATTTTTACGATTTTGGTGATATATTTCTGTGACGCACTAGTGCTAGTCATATATTCAAATGCCTCAGTGCATACATACCAAGAGAACATATATATATATATCTATTAAAGTGGTGCACTTGGAAAGAGTACGTATTGATGTTGTTACAAGAATGCACCAGAATAGGGTTAAATAAAAAAAATATCGATCCTAAATTTCATTTATACCATTCGTAGTGTTATAGAACTCTCAAGCACCGATGCTACTCTAGCCTCACTCAACCACCTTGTTGTCGGTGCTTCTCTTGCTCACCATCCTTCTATCCCATGCTCAGTGCATGGATTTTGGATTTTCTTAAATGGTGGTGAATTCTGTTTTTTTCATTTACGTGTCAACAATGGCTCCCCAATGAGAAAATTATTAGACAATATCTATGTTTCTCTCTAATTTAATTTTATAGCATATTAGAACTGCAAAATAGGTCCAAAAATCATTATTTTTTGAGTTTTGTTTTCCTGTGCAGTGTATTTGATAGGTTCGACTTGCATTGCCAATGGTGCATCCTATAAATTTACAGGGTGCGCCACAATTTTTGCATTACCTTAACACACCGCAATGTTTTTGGTACATTTGGTAAATTAAAATGCACCGTGAAAGGCTATGAATTTTACACTGGTGTGTATGCTAAAAGTTACTCTCAGTGCATTTATATTTACCAAACCCACTGCACACATAGTATTAACAAAATATAGCTCGGTGTGTTTGATATCTTGAACGTCCCTTTTTAGTGTGAAAATTTGATATGTACGCACCAATGTGCAATATTTTATCGATGCACCACATTGAAAATAAAAATAACCAATGTGTTTGTATGTAGGTAATGTCTATGTTTCTCTCTAATTTAGTTTTCTAGCAGATTAGAATTGAAAATTAGGTCCAAAAATCCATTATTTTTTATTTGTTTTTCATAATTGGTGCGTTTGATAGGTTTGGCTCGCATTGATACTAGTGCATGCTATAAATCTACAGGGCACACTACAATACAATGTATTAATTTAATGCAGCTCAGTGTTATTGGTGCATTTGGTAAATTAAAATGCACCAGGAAAAGCTATCATTTTAACATCGATGTGTATGGTAAAAGTTACTCCTAGTGCATTTATATTTACCAAATGTACTACATGCCTAGTATTAGAAAAATATAGCTCGGTGTGTTTGATAACATAAACGTCCCATTTCAGTGTGAAAAAGTTATACGTATGCACCAATGTGCAATGTTGTCTGAACGCACCACGTTGAAAATAAAAACAACCAATGTGTTTGTATGTATGCAAAACAAAAGTGATGCTCATCTAGATGTACGTATTGTGTCAAGTTCTTTCTTTTTTGGTGGCACACAGGTTCTGGTGCATTTCTGTTTTTTTAGGGTACCAGGGATGATTTTTTTTTTAAATTGAAAGTTATATTTCCATATTGTAAATATAATTTTCATTTAATAAAAAAAATATGTTTTATGTATGAGGATGATTTATTTTATATGTCAATAATGTATTAGAGACATTAAGAGAGGGAAAAACAATAGGAGAAGGAGTAGGAGAAAATGTGAACTAATACAATATGGTTTGACCATGGGAGGCACGAGAGAGGGAGAGAGATTTATAACCTTGCCATATTACTACAGCCACCTGAGCACTCTTGAGGAATGTTGGCCTCCTTAAGTACTATGAGGAGGGTATATCCCTGAAGGCGCACTCTGGCTTGTTGGCATATCTAATCCCTTGGTGGGATGTCCACCAACAGTCTTTCCATGTCGGTCATAACACATCATATAGGCCCTCTAAGGAGGACATATATTTTATCACTAGGCTATCTAGGAGAGGGGAGGATTTTCCCTAGTTCCTTGATGTCTCTCATGGTTTTGCAATAGAGAGTCATCTTGTCTATTCTCAGGGATATGTTGGGGATCATATAGTGTGTGGAGCATATTTATAGGTGTCTGGTGGAAAGCTACAGATTGCTCCTTTTGGTGCACAGGAGGTTAGGTGATTCTCACTTATTAGTGAGCACCATTGCATACTATACTATTAATGGGCATCAAATTAGTTTCCCTCTTTTGTGTTATGCCCTATTTGATGAAAAGCCCACGATATCTCAGAAAGGTCTGCCATTTTTTGTTGGTAGTTTTCTACGGCCTTAGATATATATCATGCTATGATACATGGGAGGGAGAACTTCCCTTTCGCTTTAGAGATTTTTTGTTTATTTTTTTAGATTTTTCCAGAGATGAGGCCTACTTTTGACCATATCCCTCCTAGGCAGATGCACATATGGGGCAATATGATGCCAAAGAGGGGCTTGCTAGATTATCCAGCCAGGATTTCCGCTTGGGCACTAGGGCTACTGACTAGTGACGATGACCACATGTTTGTCTTGATGTCATGTGTGTACGTGAGGATGGATTGGAGATAGTGTCCCAACATCCTCTTCACATCGGATGAGCCTGTAGATGATAAACGTATTATTAGTGTTTTCTTTAAATTAAATTAGTTTCATTTAATTGTCTTAATTAATTAGAATAATTTTTTTCCTAGCATGTTCTTTAACTTGTTTTATTAATTATTTAGTGAAATTTTCTAATTATTTTTATCTACTATATATTTTGTAGACATTGGTAGTTTCATTAGGGACATGCCTCCTCCCCCACTAGAGGGAGATGCAAAAATGGGCAAGGCCTGAGAGGGTGAGATGCATCCTATGATGCAGAGGGGCACGAGCACAGGAACATGTAGGGCTAGTGTCAGATTCAAGATGGAGTAATGCTACTGACTCTCTAGACTTTTGGTTGAAGAGGGAGTCCACCTTGTGATGACTTGATACATCGGGGCAGATGCTAGGCTCCTAGATATCTTGAGGGAATTTTTACATGATATGATGGGACCTACCAGGATACTGGAAATGAGGAGGGATGGGCATGTAGCATACACGTCACATGAGTCTTCACCTAGTCTTATCCCATTAGATCATCATGATGAGGGCGATGATGACGCTTCTAGTAGTACTACCCCACCAAATCATGGTTAGGGTGTCAGTGATCTGTCTGACAATACTCCACCTCCCCATCATTCATGTCATGATCACCAATTACTAGTGGTGGTGCTTCATGTTTCTCCTAAAATAGCAAAACCGAACACCTTCTCCTCCACCTCAATATAGTTCGACTATTGAGGCAATACTTGACCATCCATCATCTTTTGCTACAGACCATGGCTGCCAATACTATCTCTATTGTATCATATATTTTATAACAATTATTTGACTTGTTTGTATATATATACAGATATATATAAGGTGATTTTTTTTTTTGTTCATGTTGATGTACTTAATTTATATGTTGGCATTGATGTGTATATTTTTAGGTCATGTTAGATATGTTCATTTAATATTCTTGCAGATAGATGCATATGTGATAGTAGTTATTTGACATGAGATGTGTAGTTGAGGATGTGTGTAGTAATGATTTTAAATTACAATTCTTGTGTTTTGTTAGATGTGATCACGATGATGATGACCTATTACATTATTAGATTAGTGTGCTACCTATGACATTTATATGTGCTAGAGGTGTATATAATTAGATGATGTTAGTGAATTTGAATGTGTATTTTAGATGATCCTTATGTTTGTTAGATGGTTATCATCATGGTGTTTATTGCTACGAAATAATATTTATTATAGATTACGTATTGGTGAAATTGTATCAAAATTTTGTATGAAATTATATGTAAAATGACTTACTTTAAAAAACTACAAAGATATTTTTATAAATTACAAAGTTTAATATCGTGGAAACTATAACTGTACAATTACCATAAATATTTCTCTATTTCTTATATAGTTCATACATATTCATCCTAACCTAATTAGTAAAATATTTCAATACTCACATGAAAAAAATAATTAAAGGTAAAATAATTTAGTTAGTTCTTAGTAAGAGTAAAATATGTAACTCATTCAATTTTTAATATAAAATTTAATAATAATAATAAATTATTCAAAAATACAATGTAAACAATGACAAATTACACTATGGTCGATCTATATATAGAGATAGAAAACTATTATAGATCCATCTTAATCACAAATTTATGAAGCACTAAAAGAGATTAAATATTTTCCCATGTACATATTTTTTCAATTTTTTCATTCTAAAAATAGATTTTCATTTATGAGATTAGATCCCTCTCAGCTCTTGGTAGATCTGATGTTAAGATGGATCTATGTTGGTTTATAAAATTCAATCTATTGTTAAATTTAAAAAGATTAACTCATATGTTTTTATAATTAATTTTGATTTAATATAACTTAAAAAATTCTATTTTAATAAAATTTATTCGATCGCTAAAGTTGTGAAAGTTTCAAGCAATTTAAATTTAATATTATAGCAACTCTTACCAATTTAAATTAGAAACTTCTCTCTTTAAAGATGAGGATCAAGAAATGTAAAATAAGGCATGTGAAGTTACTTTTAGTTTCGGATTTGCTCCACTAGAAGTTCTCCCTTAAAGAGGCAAGTGAGCCTTTTTCTAGTAATGAAAATATAACATTTAGGTGCTATTTTGGTTCTTTATTTACTATTTTGGCTTAAATTTATCATTTTTTAATAATAAATATGATTTAAATAAGAAAAAATCATGCTATATTAGATTTAACTTTTTGACAAATAATATATTTGACCATTTTTAATGAACAAGTCAAGAAATATTATTTTTCCACATACTTATCACGAGCTAGTGATTAAAATTCATGTTTTCACATTTCTCGTAGCTAATATTACATCATGTTTATAATTATAAATACATGTCTACTTTAAATAATTTACTTATAAATACACAAAAATAGATATTTATTTTACATAATCTAAATAGCAAAGAAGAATGCATCACCAAGTATATTAGAAAGTCAACGAAATGTCTCTTAATTGCCATCACAATATGTATCATTTAATTCTTAGCCATAAAATATTTATTAATTCAACTTTTATTTATAATTACTATTTAAAGGAATTTAGAACTCTTCCATTATCCATGAAGAAAAAATTGAAAGCTCTCATGCATCCATGTAAGACCATTTGTTTCTCTTATGGTCCATAAAAAGATGTAATTAACATTGTATACATGCATGAGACCTCCTTTTAGTTTACATAATATTGCAAGAAATCGAATTTAAATACAGTAAACATGACTTTACCTCTCATGTCAATAATTTAATCTTACATATTAATACAAAAAAATAGATTTATTACTACATGATTTATATTGATTTAGATATAAACCTAAAGAAAAAAACATGTGAACTAATTAATAAACCAATAAGTGTCTAAATCTAGAATAAATCTTCGATGTTGCTTCCAGATTCCCTATTTTCTACTTTTGGATATACTCCTCATTTTCCTATTTGAGAAGGATTGTTAACTTGAATGTTTATTATCATAGATATTGTACACCATTTTTTAAACTGTATTTTTATTTATGGATATATGTTGCTTAGTTGAAATAAGGGAGGTTATTTTGCTATATTAAAAAACTTTGATGATGGTTGTAAAAGGCATTTTAGTACACATATATAACATAGATATGATTTTACTTCTCCATTTTATATCACTTTGTGAGTTATTTATTTTTTTACTCACAATCTCATTTGAGAAAGGAGATAATATGAGTTTATTTACTTTGATATATTAATAAAACATAGTTATAAACTAATAGATCATGCTTAGAATTACAATCTTTTGATCCATCCTTATCTATTTCCAAATCCTATACAAGAAGTCTACTGTAAATTAGATTTAAACACATTAAACAAACATGTTAAAATTTTAATTTTTAAATTATAAATTACACAATTGGAAATATTTAGTTTTAAGTGTAAAAATGTTTTCACTAGAAAAAAATGTGTAAAAACATTTGTGAAACTTCCCAATTATATAAAATTTCAACAAGGCTAATAAAAAACACTATAATTAGTGAAATAAAGAAAACAAAACATACAAAAATAATATAAATGATGAAATAACACAAGTACATATCACTCTCCATTGTCGTCGCCTTAATTATCTTCCTCACCTGTCATGATAACACTATGTTTCTCAAAAATATGTTTTCATCTAGGGTAATGTCTTAATATGAACCACCAATACCTATCCAACACAACTGGGTAAGAAAACACCTAGTTGTAGTGTTTGGGGGAAACATAAGGCTTCCTAGCTTCATGCCACATGTTTCTAGAGTTAATAGATATCCATCCACTATCACAATCTTCCTTTACATTATTCCGATCAAAGGTGTCCCACTACTTGCACCTAAAAATAACAAATTGGAATGAAGTCCACTTGAATGATCTCTTGTATCTTTTCGACATAACATAGCATCACATGTATTAGGATTTTATCATGTTGGCTATCATGACTATATTGGTCAAACTTGACTTTGTAGGTTTTAACCCCGTACAGAAATTACCTGCATACGAATTCTAAATCACAGAAAAATAAACAATGCGAGAGCATAACACATAAAAACACATATGCACAAAGATTTTCCCCTGGATCCCAAAACCGGGACTACCAGCTTGATTTTTCATTATATACCTTTCAATGTTGGAATACATATTTATACATGCCGAAGCATCCAATACCATGGACCGAAAACCATCACGTCCAATACCATGGACCGAAAATCATCGCGTCTAAAAAACATGTGCGAAAATCATGCAAAAAACCATAGGTGGATCTGCCCAACCTAACATAGGGTCCAAAACCAAAATTTGCCGGGGCACTTCCCTGGATCCCATAAAGTGGGGTTACGGGTACCCCTCAAACCCCCTGTTAACTATGTGGAAAGAATATAACACAATCCAAAAATCTCCCACTTGTTGTTTTCTTTCCACAGGGGGCCACGGAAGATCTTAGTCATTTTTCCAGCCCTGAAACGCCGATTGTTTCTCTACACCAAGAGAACTTTTCAGAGCTCATATATTTTGTCAATGCATTTGCACTATTCTTCAAAGTGTCCACCTTTACCAGCAACACCTTTTTGTCTTCTATCATATCCCTCACAAAGTCATACTGAACATTAATGTGCTTTGTCTTTTAATGATAAGCAGGGTTCTTTGCCAAGAAAATTGCACTTTGGCTGTCACAGTCTATCCTTACAGCTCCCTGTACTAACCCCATACTTGAACACAATCTCTGCAACCAAACGACTTCCTTGCTTGAATGAGTGGTTTCCATGTATTCTGCCTCTGTAGTTGATAGTGCCACTACAGATTATTTCTTACTCATCCAATTGACTGCACCTCCAAATAGGTTAAACACATACCCACTTGTAGATCTTATCTGATCCAAATCTCCAGCCTAGTCTGCATCAACAAAGCCATGAATATCCAACACTATGTCCAATCCTAGTCTTCCTTGGTAGCGCAAACCATAATCACTAGTGCCACGCAAATACCTGAAACCCGCTTCACTGTTGTCTAGTGCTCCTTCCCTGGTTTTGACATAAACCTACTCAATACTCCCACTGCATGTGCAATGTCTGGTCTAGTACAGACCATTGCAT